>JAGFMF010011864.1:2103793-2193256 GCA_019455555.1 Galemys pyrenaicus
CCCTGCTCTCTGTGGTGAATCCTCTCACCCCCCCACACCTCTGGCCTGTACCCCAGTGCTTGTATGCATAAATAAATAAATCTTAAAAAAAAAAAAGAGTAAAATGAAGGATCTGAACTTGGTGATCTCTGAAGTACCATTCAGCCCTGAAACCCAGTGTTCTGTAAAGCTAAGGAGCTTGGAACTAGTGTCTAGATGTAATGTAATTTTAATCCATTTTAGTTAACCTAGGAGACCAAAAATTATGTAATGCTGAATCAATGCAATAAAGTAGTACATTTTGAAAAATATTAAGTCTCTGAACTTTGATATGTATTTAGCCAGATTACAGGCACTCCTTGGCAATTTGTGGCTAAATGGTACCATATTAGACAGTGAAGCTTTAGGGGCCTTAGAATGAGGAGTTATTCCTAGGAAAAGGAAATACACTAGTTCTTAATTTCACCTTCAGTATCATTAATCAAAATGTTTACGGGGCACCTAATCCATGCCTGCCTTCTCCTGTTTTCCTCAGCATTCAAGAGTCCTCTCGAGAAACCACTTGTGCTCTCCTCTTTTCCCACCCAACCTCCTGGGGGATAAAATGCCATATTTTCTTGCAATTCTCATTTCTTCTGAAGCTATTGTATTGGATTCCCTAATCATATTAATAACACCATTTTAATAAAAATTATCTGACAAAATTGCCAAATCTAAAGGCTTATTTCAGTGTAAGCTGAAAAACTGAGCCCTTCCTAAATCAAATACCAACATTCCCTCACTTGAAATTTTCTTAAATTCCAACAACGTCACTTTTCTTGGTCAAGGTCCCAGAGCACTGTTCTTTCTTGATCTTTTATAGTGTAATTTTTCTGTAAAAAGACGTCACTTCTCTGCTTAAAAACATGTGCTAACTTTCCATGATCTGTAAGAATAAATTCTTTGTGATACAAAGTTCTTAAGTATCTGGTTACAAGTTTTTGTTATGTCGTCAACTCCCACACCTACACTAATGTTCCCACACACACACCCTGCCTCCCAGTTCGGTACCTTTCTCCATACAAGTCACCTATCTGCCTTCAATTCCCTTCTCTTGTTCAATTTGGCAACTTCCTCCCTACTCTTCAGGATTCATTTAAATGCCAATCTATGCTATTTATAACACTGTTTTTCATTCCAGAAATTAATACGAAATATACATCCACTTGTATTTTTACATCTATAAACATCTCTTTCTCAGCACACCCTGAGCTCCTAATATAGATATATATGTATTCTAATATTTTTAAGCTGACATTCTGACAACAATTTTCTAACATTTTTTACTTCTCTGTTGCTTGATTTTTAAAATATTTAGTCTTAAATCCACTTAGATATTAAGCGTGGCTTAAGCTATAAAACTAATGTAATCTATCCCCCGAAGATATGTGCCCTAATTCCCTCCGTTAATGAATTTTTTCTGTACCTCTTCTTTGAACTGTTTCAACTCCTCACTGGCCTGTCAGTTACCAGGGTCCCTGAAGGATAATCCAATTCACCCTCCATTTTTCCTTGGTAACTTAATTTAGTCCTCCTGAGTCTCAGCTAGACTACTGCTTAGCTTTTTGTTTTTCTATGGTTCCTTCAATCTCATTCCAGACTGATTTTTAAACTACCAATATCATGCTTCCTAAGCAACAAAGCTAATTCTCTCATCCACTCCCCCAATCTAAAAGCTGCTGGCTCCCTTCTGCCAACAGGATAAAATCGGCTTTCAATGAGTATCAGACACACACATTCCCTTACAGAAGAGCTGAAATCTGCCATTCTTCCTCTCCTCCCCTCTCCATCAGTCAACAAAGACTTCAGCAATAAAAAGCATGAAAGCTGGAGCCAGGCTAATCCCAATTCCTTTTTCTTAATTTTATAAACTCCGAGATGAATTGTTATACTTGTATGCCTCAGGTTTCTCTTCTGTTGCGTGAGGCCAATAGTAACCACCTCACATTACTTATAGGGAGCTGGGTGAGTTAACTTACAGAGTTAAAGTCTGCACATAAAGCTAAAGCAAGACCTGCAGATGGGAAAGAACCAATAAAGGCAAGCTGTATAGAGCAACGCCCCTCTGAGAATAGGGCGTTACTCTATACAGGGCCTTCCAACAGTTTCTCCTTGCTCTCTTACCTTATTTAGAAAATGTATTACCAGTCAGCTGTATTGTAGTTAATTCTTTATTCCCCAAACGACTGTGGCCCTCTCCAGAGCCTTACTACTCAAAGGGGGTCTAAAGACCAGTAGTCGGCATCCCTGGGAGCTGGCAGAATTGCAGAAACAGGCTCCATTCCAGATTCGAATGCTAAGTAACCACACGGCCAACTATTAAAAACACGTATTTAGAACTTATCTGGTTTTAGCACGCACCTCTCCTGACAGACAGTATTGCCGGCGGCCCTTAAAGCTTCCCGACTTTGGCGCGCCTGAGAGGGGAGTGCCTTTTTTGTCCTTGCTGAGCTAACTAACGATCTCTGGTCAAAGCACGCAACACAAAGCTCAACGTGAGTTCGGTAAAAGGGGCGCAGCGGAGCACAAAAACTCAAACAGGAGATGGTGCGACTACTTGAAGTGACTACTTGTGTAATAAGGTGGATGCTTATCCGAACAAAAACGCTGGAACTGAACAAAAGCGCTTCCAATTGCGAAGCGTGCGGACCCTGACCAGCAGTTTAGTGAAAGGGGCCAAGGAAGAGTAAAGGGTGTGCTTCGTCTAGCTCCCCCGGGCCCGGCCCTTACCACTCAGCAAGTGCTGGGTCTCTCGCAGCTCCTGCTCCTTCTTGCTCAGCATTCTGGCCACAGTCGCCAGCTCGGGCCCCCCGACATGCATCGGGGCTTCAGACCCTGCTAGACGCTCCAGGAAGGTGCGCAAAGGCCCGCCGCCGGCGAACAGCTCTTCCACTGGCGGGCCGCCGCTGCTTATGTGTCGGCGGGCCGGGCCCGTAGCCCCGCAAGTCCAAAGACAACGCGCGGCTCTCAACAGTAACCCGCACCGCATCCTGGTCGGGGACCACAGAGACAACCCAGTGTCGGAAGTTCCGGAGAGAGAATCTCGCGAGATTTCGTAGACGCTGACACTAGAGGCCAGAGCTCGCCGAGCCCTACCCCGCTCACGCCTCCAGGAAGTCTCGCTGTGAACTTCCGGCCAGGCATTTAAACGCTACAGTAGTCACGGAGACCGGAAGTTGAAAGGCCGAGGGAACGTCGTAGGGGCGAGTCTAGGTGGCCCGCCACACCCTCTCGGTGAGCTGGTCGGGAACGCCTCCTAGGGCGTCCGGGGTGGCGTGTCGCCCTTCGGTTTTGTGTTGCCTAGGCGCTGAGACCGCAGACCGCGGTGGAGAGCTCTGTAGCTGCCCAGCGCCAGCCCGGCCTTTCGGCCCCACGAGCGCGTGGTGGGATGGTAGTCAGTGTGTGCAGGTGTGATTACTCCTCTTCCTTTCTTCTGCTTTTTGTTTTGAATGTTGGGCAAGGCTCATGGGAATGAGACGTGATGAGCGGACTCGAAGGCAGCCACGGAGTGATTTTGCAAATAATGCACTTCTGCCCCTTTATCTGCCACGCAACTTGCTTTCAAAGGATCCTTCCTTCCCAAGTCGGCAACTGCTGTTTTAAAGGGGTCGTGAGTCCACGTTCCGGCCAACCACCGGCTAGCAAAACCTTTTGAAGACCCGCCTTCAGTGGCCCCGTACCGCCCGCAAAAAAATTTAAGATTAGAAGAAGAAGAAAAAAAAAAAATTGAGATCAAAAAAAATGAAAAGAACTCTTAAGGTAGCGGATTGGTGCCAGGAATGCTGAAAGTCAATTCCTTTCCATTTTTCAGAGGACCCTGCCACAGTTCACTAGAGGAAGGAAAGAGGGAGTAAGTATAATCAAGATAGAGTTAGGGATGCCAGGGCTGAACACTCCTGGAAAATCCCACGACCAGCTTGTTTGAACAGTCTACTAAGTTTTGTTTTCACTTGAGACAGTAGCTGACCTACTGAAAAAACTTGTAATTTGTCAAAATAGTAAAATAAGGGAACCCTTGACACGAGTAAGTCATCCTTAAATAATCAGATTATTGTGGTTAAGAATAAAATTCTTAGAAAACCAGCTTTCATACTTGTTAATCTCTTTGCTCTACATACACATGCAAAGCTAAGTGGAAGAATGAGACGACTTTCCATGATACAAAGAAAACAAACAAACAAACAAACAAAAAAAGAGAAAGCGCAAGGAAATGGGCAATTACAACCAAAAACAAAAAACTCCACAAGATCAAAAGGTCAAAGATAAACCAAAGGGATCATGGGGGGGGGGGCATGTAGGGAGGGGAGAACAAAGATGGCAGAAAGAGCACAAGGGACTGAGGTGATGGAGCACAGGTGAAATGGTGGTGGGAACTCCCTGGGGACTACAAGTGATGTCAAATACAATTAAATCTAATAAAAAATTTGCTTTATAAAATCGTTCTGTTTTGACAGTGGTTGAAACTTTCTATTCTGATCCGAGAGTAGAACTATTAGGTCTTTTATACCTCAATTAGGGAGTTACTTCCCCTGTCGAAACTCAACTTTGAATTTTTTTTTTACTGTAGATAAGGTGACAAGTCATTTGCATTCAACATTATAAAATTCTCAGCTGAATTCTCAGAAAACACCCTTTCAAGAATGTATTTTTATTATTTATATATGATGTAAAAATGCAATAACCATAACCCTATAAAACAATGTGAAGAAACCAACCAGAAATTATTTTCCCTCAGATGCATAATATAATGCATATAAATAATATAATATAAATGCGTATCTTTTACTATAGTGTTATACCAGTGAAAAAACAGTAGCTTGTCTAAAGAGACACTGGTGAATTCTTTATTAATTCAAAACATTTCAAGTCACTGTAATGCATGTGAATTTTATAATGATGTCCATACGTTTCCACAATGTCATCAAATGAAAACAATTGTAGCTTGATTTACTTTGAAAACTCAAAGAAATATACTTGAGACTTCTGAATTTTTGTACATCGTCATGCTCAAATTTTATTACATGTTGAAAATTCTAGCATTTTCAGGAAGTCTATTATAGTACATAGAGAAAATGATGAAACAGATTCCGGGAAGGGGGAGTATATTGAGACCAACTTAAACTGGAGGAGAAATAACCTGGATTATTCAATTTATAAGAACCTACAGTTATTCTGGCATTGCAAAATAACCAAGCATGGTAACTCTTACATTTTTATTCATGCATTCAAAACTTCTTTATGTTCCACTAGTAAATGGTGGTGGAGTCAAAAATGTGACTATAGGTTATTAATTACAATGAACAATGTAGTAAAAAATTACACACATTCAATATGATAAATTTTACAGAACCAAACACATTGAAATTCTTTTTAAATTTTAGCAAACATTTTAAAACCATATACAAGAAACACTGTAGGTGTAACAAATAGATTAAAGGGGAGAAAGTCAATCTTTTACAGTATTTTTATATTCAGTGTTCCTTTTCAATGGAAGGCAATATAGAAAAGCACTCAGCAAAGTGATTATCAATTTAAATTACCTCTATGACAGTAAGACTACAATCTTTACTACCTAAGCGATGTAGAGGATACAGGTAGTTCAAGGGAAAAGAATTCATTTTCATCTCCATTAAGTGACTATTCCAAGCTAACACTGTTTTGGAATTTTATTTTCCCATTTGGCTTGCTTTTTTTTACTTAATGGAAATGTCTAATAAATTTACCTTCCATATAAACCTCTTAAAATTTTACTTTACAGTGGAGAAGTCTACCAAACATCTCAGCCAGGTTACCCAGATTAGCATCAACAGCGATAGGTTGGTTGTGGTGACATGTGCCTTTGATATCATATGATATGAATGGCACTTTATTTTGTTGTTTTCCTTCCAATAAAAATGTTAGCATTTGTCTGACCATGGGGAAAAAAAACATCAAATTTTACAAAATAGTAGACCAGTACTCAACATTGTCAGTTTGGATTGAATGGTCATCAATATTGCTTCATTCATTGTGACAAATGTATCCTGGATGTAGAGTACATAGAACCTCTGTACTATCTTTGCCCTGTAATTCTTAAATTATTACAAAATAAAAGATTTATTGAAAAATTTTATGTCCAATTCATATTCATGGCAAATCTAATTTAAAAATAACAATATTAAAAAATGCCAGTGTTTTCTAATGGCCAATATTTATTTGGCAAATTACCTGATATTATTGTTATCCTGGGAATTTTATTTCCTTTAAAAATAAAAATTTTAAATGATTTTTTATTTTAACCTATAATGTTATATACATACTTGCACATATTTATGTGTGTGTGTGTGTGTGATGAAAAAAGACATAGATCTTGATTGTAGATTCAGTGTGTTGGTAAACTGAAATCACATTTTTGAAAAGACCAATGAGATAGTCATATAATTATCCATCTTAAAATAAGTTTGGTTGTATTTGTTTTGGATGAAAAAGCAAGTTTTTAAAGTATGACTTGAAAAAAGGTAGGGGAAAAGTGAAGTAAAATGGCATTTTAATACTTACATTCTTGAAATATGGGACTTTATTGAGCTGGAGAACTTTGATAAAATAACATTACTTCTTCCATGTTTATTTAATTCTCATGTGCATCCTGTAAAATAAGTATTATATTCCTCATTTTAAGATGAGGAAACAGGTTCAGAGAGGATAAATGAATTGCTCAAAGTTAGGAGACAGAAACTTTAATTTAGAATTAAATTTGTAAGTAAACCTGGTATTAGAAACAACATATATCAAAATGCATTGTTTGTTCCAGAATACTTTAAAGCATGTACAGGGGTGATCTGAAGCAACAATTTGGCATCGTTTTTATTAATAAATATTTGAAACCTCAGCAAATGAGGAGTTACTAACTTTTTTACAGATTGAATACTGTTTTTTCAGGAGAACAATCATTAGCCACAAGTTTTCAAATAGCTCAGAAGACCATTCAAATATGTGTTTAAAAATACACTTTGAAAATCAGGGTCATAAACTATTGATATAAATATGCAAGAAAGTTTTCTGAAAATAACTTTACTATCTTTCAAAATAACTGGCTAGTGTATCTAGTTAACAGTATTTAAAATCCATGTTTGATACTGTTCTAGGTATAGATTTATGAAATTTCAGGTGGCTTCTTCTAAAAGAGCTCATATTTTCCTTTTTATTGTATTTGAAATTTCTCCCTTGTATATTTATGCCTCAAAGCATTTGTTATATTGTCTTTTTTTTTGCGAATATGATTTGTCACAATTACAGTACAATTTATTTTTCAATATAAATTAAAGGTGTATACAAAAATGTATAAATTGAAAATTAGTAATTGGGTATTCTTTAAATCTGCTTGATGGAGTGAAAATGTATTTTTATCCCTAATAAGTAAACATTATTTACCTACTTTTATGGTCCTTTTGCAAAACTGAACTATCAGGTAAATATATGGTACACATTTCATTCTATAAATAAGAACCTAGGCAGCATTAAAGGAGTCTACTGAGCATCCCATGCACCATGACCAACTAGCTGAACTGGTCATCCTATGTACATAATTTAATATTAAAAAAGGAGACCATATTATGGTCCAGATTTTTGCACTTCCTAACATTAATATCAAAATTGTGTTTTGCTATTACTGTCCTTATGCCAGTCCATCTTCTGTGCTCAGAGCCTCCCTGTAACAGAACATCTGTATTACCAAATGACAGTTATCTGGAGTGAAGAAGTATCACCCATCCATTCTTAATGTGAGCTATGTACAAGATCCATCGCTAAGAAATCTGGCTCTCCAATTTATATATGTATGTATATATATTTATTTATATATAATCTATATCCTCTAGTTTTTCTTTCCATTATAGACACACTTGAAGTTAGGCACTATAGAAAGAGCATTAATCTCTTTCTACGTGCATTAGCAGATTCTAAAATTACACAAAGATATCTTGGCAATCTAAAACACCAAGTGTTCCTTCCTTCTAAAGTGCTAATTTTTCCCCAGGGAGGAATTTATTTATTAGGAAAGATCAAATACTACCAAAATAAATATTGTGCTCTTGGAATGGTAGCATAGACACCAGTGGAGGGCTTTTTTGTTTGCTTATTATAGCTCTGCAATTTTAAACAGAAATAATTATATCATACTTTAAAAATTGGTAGAGATGTGAATATACAGACATACGCTTAGATAGAAACTTTAAAACATTTTGAAATTAAATGAATAACCCTCCCCTGCCCCCAAAATAGGAATTTAGCACACAAATGCTCACACAGCATGTTACCATCATCTAATATAAATCTGCTCCAGAATCATTCTCAACACAGCTTCCTAATCAGGTTTCGAAAGGATATACTAATCAAAATCTGTACTCTACAAATGCCCAGGTTAGAGATTAGGACTCTTTATAAGGGCCCTTATCTTTTACATTTGGTAAAATATTAAAGGCATTGTCAAACAGACAATTCATCTAAATAAGTCCAAAGTATCTTATGAAGATAACTTATGACTAGCAGGTCACCATCATATATAGTAACAACGAGAATATAAAGTCTACATTTAAAAAGACTGATGCATGCTCTGTATCATAGTATGTTACATGTTTTCTAGTTGTGTGCACCAATTTATTGTGCCTCAAACACAGCAACAAATGATATTACAACATATACGTGTATACATCAGAGTAGCATTAAACTCAATTCTAATCAAGAAAAAATTAAATATTCAAGACGAACTTCACAAAAGAAGTGATGATCCTTTTAGGTTTTTCTTCACTCATTAGGAAAAAATATGACTTTTTGTAAACATCTTCAGAGCTATCTTTTTTTCAACGTATTACTGAAAACTATTATTCAAATAGTAAATATCTAGTTGACATGATTAAAGTATGTCTGGACACACTAACACTTTCAGACAAAAACAGGCATTTATTAACACAAATGATTATAAATATTTTCTAGCTTGTATTTTAACTACATTTTCATAAACAATGTATTTAAAAGTGCTGAGTATGGTAGGATAGTCAGCAACGCCAGTGTAAACAGAACATTTTGTTTTCTACTCTGCAATCTTTTTTTAAAATCCCATTTTGTCAAACACTGCAACAGTTAAAATATTTGCATAGGGAATAGATAATAGCCCTTTTAATCATATCTCCTGAATTCTATATAAATTAGAAAATCAAATCCACTTAAAAAAACAATTCTTTGAAATGTTTTAAGTTTATGGAAAAAGAAACTTAGGATACCAATCTTTCAAGTAAAATAAAATTTAAAAAGAAAACCCCAAACTTGTTTTTAAAAAATGTTTAATAAATTAAAAAATGAGAGGTAGTTAAAAATGACAAAGAAAACCTATATTTGTTAATATCATCCTTAATATAAGGCCAGTATTCTCAGTGGATATAAATATTTTTAAAACTTTTATTTTAGATTACTCAATATTTAAGGTTAAAAAAATAGCTTCCAGGGTATCGGATACTGATATTCAAATTCAAATGTAACACTTTGATATAAATATGGCACTGACTTTGTGTGTGTGTACACGATACTATTTTCTTGAATGTCAAAAGTACCTGCCAGTGTCAGGTAAGTTTTTTTGACTTAAAGATTTAGTGGTACTTATAAAAAATAAGATGGCAGCTAAAAGATTTGAGCACTGTACTGCCTTTCAATTATGGATGAGAATTAATAGTATGATTTTAACATTTTAAAAATAAGTCATTCTTAAGATACTATGTGAAAACAGTTAAGGTCCAAAGTAGAGAATTATCTTCTTCATAACCCTTATAAAACCATCCTTGGTTAAAAACTTAGCTTTTCATTGCATTTCACTTTCAAGGAAAATATACCACCGGACAGATGCTGTTCATCAAAGTGTTTTATGACACTATATGTAAGCATTCCTTTATTAAATACTTTCTTTATATTCCAAAACTAAGTTATCAAGCTTATTATTTTTTTCCTGCTGAAGTACATACTTTACACAACCATTTTAGAACTGGAGAGCCAGTCTTTAATAAATTAATTACAGTATTGGACATCTGATATATACATATATTCATTTTCCTCTATTACAATTAAAAACAATATCATTCTTTATTTGTCCTTGAAATAGAATATCTTCAAATGGTATTGTGCTTTTTTTCCTCCTTATTTTGTTTTTTTACATAGCAAACTCTGCTGTAATGAAACGCCACAGTTTTGGCAGTGAACAACCAGAGGACACCCCTATTGGATTTTCCAACAAACAGATAAATAGCTCTTTTTCATGTACAGAAATATTGGCTTCAAAATTAGTGTAATGAACACAGCATATAGCATGTTGAATACCATGGTTACAAATTAAAAATTGGCTTTTTCTGTCTTAGATTATATTTAAAAATGCAAACCACAGCCATTTTTTGGCAATTATTTCTAGAAGACCATATTGCACAAAAGTCCTTAAATACAGATATAAGTTATGCCATTGGATTAAATAGTACAACAACTACGTGGCAAATGAAGCAGTTTTACTTTGCACATGCAGTCTCTGGAGATACACTAGGAGACTGTTTTTAGAACTACAAATACAAGTTTGCTTGCAAGTAGATGAGTGTTGAATAAAACAAACTTAATTTGGCAATTCATAATGTGATGTGGTATTTTCTCCAAACTTAACCTTGATAAAAATGGAGACAAAGACCATGTGGTCGTATTTTTCACAGTAGCCTGAGGAATGCTAAGCTGTAGTTCTCCAGGAACTCAGTTTCTGATGTGATGGAAACTAATTTTATTTCCCATCCCAGCCCTCCGAAATGATTTTTTTTTATGAAAATTAAGATTCAGAAGTAGAGCTGGCAGTACTTTCAACAAATGACTTATAAATTTGAGAGTTCAAAAACCTTGGAAAAGAATCTCTGTGCATTAAAGTATATATCTGAAGCTGGGCATCTTCATACATGTGAGGATTGGGATCCAACAGATTTCTGTTGATCACCTCTCTAACTCGAGAATCGAGACTGACCTAAAAAAAAATAAGAGCAGATACATTAAACATTATATACTTTTTAATAGATCTCAATTGAGTAACTAAGTTTGGGATATTTCAGAGAAAATGCAGAGTAAATCGACGACCTGAAGTCTTAAGATCATGTTTTCTAAGAATATATGACCTTGTGTAATTTTCTTCTCCACGGTTGAATTAAATAAAAAAAGGGAACTAGATATTTAAACCAATAATCAAATTTGCAGGCATCTTGGCCTACTTGTTTACCTCTTCCCACCATGTGTCTGCTGGGGGTGACTTTCTTGATGGAATAAGAAAAAAATGCAACAGAGTGTTCTCTGACAAAAATAAATATCTTAAACACTGATTCCTCAGTTTCATATTCCAACAAAAGTACCCAGGAAACCAGGAATGTGGAAGCCTTGGAGAGTACAAGTGCACAGACACTCTTCTGTCTTACCTCTACCTGGCAAAGTGTAGGAAGCCATGTATATCCATGTATATATAGGACTTATCCCAAGATCTCGGTGCTAGAGTAAGCAGGAAATTGCTTGCAGTGTAATTTTCCATAGACAAATGGCAGTAGGCTTCAGAATACCCATTATAGTAATCAAGAGTATTATTTGGAAGTGATTCAGTTATTTTTCTTCCTCATTAAATATTGATACTGTTGGAAATGGTAAGACATGTTGGAAAGGGAGAAGGGGATAAACAAGAATAGGGGCATGCTGGGGAACAGAGTTAGACTCTGTTCCTAAATGTCATGTCAGCAAACCCCAAGAGCAGAAAAGCATCTTTCGTGTTCACTGTCGAAGTAGAACTAGGGCACGGTGGGCCAATTTTGTCTCCTGACGAGCTCACATCTACACAAACCCTAATTTTTATAACTACATTTTATAACTAGATATTTATAAGGAAATGTTTTATCATAAGCATTTTGCAAAAAAAAGCCTTTTTGAGTCTGGTTTCTGGCTTCTTTTCCATCCACTGCTTAGGCTAAACCTGGGGTCTGAAACAGTCCCAGTGACCAAAGCCACTCATTTTCCATCTGTATCCCCATATTTCTGAGCTCTGGAATTGAGTCAACTGATTTGCCCAGAATGGCTGCTGGGTGGGTTGGGAGGGGTGTGTGTGGGAAGGGGCGGAGATCAGTCAGGAAACAGTGATTTAAATTTCTATGGTATCACTACACCACTTTGTATATAGGGAGAAAAAATAAAAATAAAAAAAAATAAAACATATCTTGGTTAAACTAGTATTCTTCTTTGTGAGGAATTCTTAAAAAAACAAAAGGTTCTGGAAAAGGATCATTAGGGTTTAGTCTGCTATTGCTATTTATAATCAACATCAAGGACAAAGTAATAAAAAAATACAGATCTTTTCCTAAACTTTGTATTTAAAAGTATCATTTATGCTTGTATTCCACAGGAGAATGCTGATAGTGGTGTTTCAACAGCTTGATCTTATTCTGATTGTAGTGTTAAGGGAAGGGGAAGCCTTTTCAAAGATGGCATTACCTACTACAGGTCTGCTTTCAGACCACTGAAAGTGAGTATTTTAATAAGGCAAGTCAAGTAAATTTTCAGCTTTCCCAGTAAATATAGAAGTTGTTTGCTCTATACTGTAGTTTATTAAGTATGTCTATAGCATTAGACATACTGATATCTAAGAAAAAAATGGTACATGCTTCATTTAAAAAAATAATTTATTGCTAAAAAAAGTGAACTATCATGTGAGTCTTTGGCAAGTCATCAATTTTGCCAGTGGAGGGTCTTGTAAAAATAGGCAACATATGTGAGACATAAGAAAGTGAAGCACAAAAATTAAGTATGCATGCACACGTCACTGTTTTTAAAAAAAATGTGGGGGCTATTTCAAACTTGAGAACTTTTCATGTCTATGGAGAAGGGAAATGTAGACTAGTGATGAAGAAAGAGGTCATTTGTTTCTCAAATAAATGTAGTATACCAGTTTCATCAGTAGCTAGAATCATATTGTTATCTTTATCAGAAATAAAACTTGAATTATTCAATGTGTTGAGTCTTCACTGTTAAATTTTTAATTTCTTTTGCAAATTGAAAAGAGTGAAATGTCATAGAGAAAGCAGTACCATTTAACATTTAGTCATCTGTAACAAAAATGCATATGCTATTTCCATTTAAAAAACAAAATATTTACCTTAACATCTGGTTGTTTGAAAAGGCTGTCGTTGAGGCATAAGAAGTGTAGAGAGGTCAAAAACAAGGATAAACCCCATGGGTGTAACAATCTACAGTTTCATCTTGTGGCATCTTTGTGCTTCAGAATGTGGAACATCTATAATACAAGTTAGTGGGGTGGATCCCAGCATGGGCTGAGCCACAGTCACCCCTGAAGTCTACTAGGCCACCTTCTATGGGGGCAGTGCCTATGGTGCTGAAGGGTGCCTGGAAAGAACTCTTCCTAAGGGAAGAGGAAGCTGAGTGGCAATGGATGAGTGCTCTCCTTGGGCAATGAAAATCCTTTTCTTCCTCAGTCCCCAAAGACTAACCTCCAAAGGTTGGGGGAGGGGAGTGGAGCACAATGCAATAATAACAGAGTCAAACAAACAAACAACTAGTACAGTGGGACAGTTAGAGCACAAGACAGCAGGGTGGATTTGGCAACATCTAATTGGCAGCAATAGCTGTACTGGAAAGGCTGGCAGTGCTGAGAGGTGACAAATAAAACTTTGAAAAAGCATGAATGGTGGTGTGATACCTTTTGTGAATTCATTGTCACAGGAAGCTGGAGAGGGGAGGAAGAAGAAGCAAGTCACATGCAAGCATAAAAATGCAGACTGGCAACTCTACAAGCTAGCATGGGGAAAATGTAATGAGAGCTAAAGGTTCAAACATATTATGGCAATGAAGATATATATTCCTAGTGTGTCTTGAGGAAATTTGAGTTAAACTGCTTTACAACACTTATATGTAAGCTGAAATATACTAGATTTTCTACCCAGTGGAGGAGAATGTTAAGACAGGTAAATATTGTTGAGAGGGCACATACAAGTCTTGACCATGCTCTACTGCTCTAACTATTAAACGCAATGGAATTTTAACTCTGTGGACATTTTTGGAGAATTAAACAGAAATGATAAACTTTCACTTAAAGTCTTTTTCCCTTATAGAGACCAAACTTTAAGTGAATACCTTAACCTATTTTTACATATGATTAGGTTTTTGTCCCTTATTTTTTTTCTTTTTATATTTATCATTTCATTAGTTTTTAAAAAAGTAATTTTGACTGTTGTTTTATTTCACAGGCTTTCCAAGTAAAACTCTGATTTTTTTTTCCCTTTCTCCTTTATAAGATCTTTCTGAATTTTCCCACTACAGGAGATATCCTTTTAAATTTTAATCAAATTTGGCTTTCTCATTTTTATGTTAAATTTTGTAGATATAATATCTAATTCTTCTATTTTTTTAAAATAAGGTTTTGCTATGTGCTCTTTTAGTGGAATTTTTTGTGTTGTTAATTTCTACTGGAAGACCTATGCATTTAAAATAAGACCACTTGAGCCTATTTCTTGGTTCAAAGTTCAATCAGTAGGCTAAAGTGAGTACCCTTTTCTTGGTAGAGTCCAAATAATGGGGAAGTTTATTTTGCTTGTCTGAGCAAGATTACGATTGCTACTTTCCACCTCTTTTATTAGGTGCACTGGTGAAATTGTGGTGGAGATTACACTTGATGTGAAGAAGGAAGAAGGAAGAAGTAAAAAGAAGAAGAAGAATTATTTTTTTGGTTGTTTATATGCATGTACAAATACATGCATCTAGGAAAATATAGTCAAATGAGCCTATTTAGAAAACCTGAATTAAGTCCTTGAACTAAATTCACATAATTTTGCTTGCAGAGGTATATGCATGCACACACAGAATCCACCTGTCTATCTCCTATGCACTGTATTTATATATTTATTTCCCAAATTGTTAAACATAAAGTATGCTTAATCTAACAATGAAATGTAATGATCAGCATACAGGCTTTATGAAGGAAAAAAGCTAGGTATCTATAAATAATTTTAAGAATGTAGATTTCCCCTAGATTTAACACAGAGGAATATGATAGTTCAACTGAATTAAGGTAAAATAAAAGTCTAGTGAAGAAAAAAGAGGTTCTGGATAAGAATAAAATCTTGAAAATTTTTAGTTGTTTAATCACTACCATTTTATAAATGATTGGAATGCTCATATTCTAAATAGAAACAGCCATAGACGAAGAGCCAGAAGGACTAGATCTTCAGGTGCCAAATGGGAAATAAATCCCAACTCTGATTTGTTTGTGGGGTTGCTATTGAGTGCTGTGTTAAGAGTGATTGAGGGAGTCTGGGGCAGCTGCACAGAGGAGCATGGCTAATCAGCCAGGACACTGGGGTGAGGGCGAAAGTGATAGTTTCTATGGCTATTCCAGATTTGGTTTATTAGTCTCTGCAGCCCCCTCCCCACCTGCCCTTGTATTTTTATTTTTGTAAACAAATCAATGAACACTGAGGCCCATAGAGGTGATGAAATTTGCCCCAGATCATACAACTAGGCACAACTAGGTTCCTGTGCACCTGAATCTTCATTCAGTGCGATAAGGTCTTCTTCACGTGACATGTCCTCCTTCCAAAGTTGGAAAACAAAATGTGAAAATGGTAATAACGCACGACCACCAGACAATTAGTAAAATATTGTGCCTGATTAGAAACTGGCAAGCTTTTTTATGGAAAGATCAATGAGTTTATACATGAGAAAGTCTCTGGGATAGCTACCCAGTGTCTGGGGTAGTGTTAGTGTCACAATGAGTCAAGGCACTTGACGTTGTTCAAGAGCAAATATATGTAAACAGCTTAAAAACTATTTTTTATAATAATTTTATTTTATAACTTCAAATACATACTTTTGGTTTATTCATTTTATGCTGTTTAATAATGTATTGATGGGAGAGTAAATATTTGGCTGAACTTTATATAGTGCGTTAATTCTGATCCTATTGTATGAGTTATTTACAAGTCAGTACACAAGTAGAAAATGATAAAAATTGAATTTCATCTCTGTTTTGGTGTCTCTCTGTAGTACTTTAAGAATATTAAAGACTGAACAACCATGCAAATGTGGCTTTTAGGATAAAGGAGAAAGCTCCATCAATCAGTACATCTGAAAATCAGGAGCTATAAGGACAATGGCGACATAGTTCCTATAAAATAAGTAAAAATTAGAAAATGGAGGCTGTGAGACAAAGGAACTACAGGTAATTAGGATGGGTAATATCTTTTTAATAATACTTTAAAGCAAAACATTTAACCAATTTAAGATGACACACAGACATTACGAAGAAATAGATTTGCTAATCTAGACATCATCTTAAAAATATTGCATGTTACATATTTGAATGGAGAGAAATGGGCTACATAATCTGCCTCCAAATTTTGTAATCATGGGCAAGAGAAGCATATTTGTATCCTTTAGAATATCTGCCATGTAATGAAATGAAAAAAATAAGAATGAAATTAATATGCTAATAAAATCCAAGGAGAACAGCTTAGATGCAGAGGTTCTGGGTAGACCAGGAACCTGAGTAATGTATTTTTAGAATCTAGAATTATAATGTGTTAGAAATGCAAAGTGGCATATATTTCTATGTAATATTAATATATTTAGGTTACAGAAAAATTGCCCTACTTTGTTTCTATGAATATTTTTTCTGTCTTAATGTAGGAAATAAAAAAATAAAACAATCTTTTGTGTACATAGTTCAAATTTTCTCATTTTATAGAAACACTGCTATTTGTAGGACTTTGGTCAGTACCAATGGTAGTTGTAACCTAACTAATTTTTTAATTGCTTAGCTGGACCTCATAAGAAGTACAGTAGCTTATACAGAATTCCAAATATACAGACAAATAAAGACTCTACTTCATTTTGTAGACTCAAGGTAATGAGCATGAGGCAAGCTGGGGCCATATAAAGTGTGGAATGAGGCAATGATGAGTGTGACCTAGTTCTAGAAGATTCCATAAATGCCTATGCATAAGAGAGGAGTGTGGTGGTAACCCTGGGAGCAGAAAATACAGCCAGGATACTTAAACGCACAGATGAAACTCACAGTGGTTTAGGAGAGACAGAGAAGACAAAGGTTGGTGTGGAGAGGTGAATGCATCCTAGGGACCTCAACACCACTGGCCAATCTGTCACTCGCACCCCAGGGACCTGGGCACTTGGGCACCAGATGTTTTTGACCCTGGTAACTAGACCATATCTGAGGATCCAGTGGACTTTTAGAAAATTAATGAGAAAATATTATTTGGTTGCTAGAAATGTCCTTAAGTCATAGTTTTTACCAAGGCAATGTGGAAAAATAGTTTGCATGTTCCATTATGGAAATACCAGAATAAGTAAAATACCAGAATAAGTAAAAAAAAATATGACTGGGTCACAAAAGCCCATTCCTCAGTTTTGTAAAAATTCTATCATAAGCATCAATGAATGTGGCAGGTTTCTGTTTTCCTAGAGCCTCTATTATACAGGCTTCCAGATTTCTATGTACATAGAAAGTTTGTTAAAAGTACAGCTTCCCGGGCTCTATTTCCAAAATTTCTGAGTCAGAAGGCCAGCATAGACCTCAACAATATGCTTTTCAAACAGATGTTCCAGGTTTTCTCATAGAGATGGTCTGGGGATCACACTTTGAGAAACATCGTCCCAAAGTCAATGCTTTTCCACACTATGGCATAGCAAACTGTGTCAAGTAGGCTTAATGTTAGTTATAAGAAGCGAGTAGCTACCACATGATTCAGCCAGAGCTCAACGGTCAAAGCATGATGGGAGGAACTACCTTTCTAACAAGTGCTCAGGGAGACTCCAAGTAGAGTCTAAGTTCTCCACCCACAAAAGCCCTCCAGCCTGTCCACACCCATGCACTACCCACGGGGACCACGGTCTCCTTAGTTCATCGTGGTGTTAGGAAGCCCGCATCAGTGTTTCCTAGATGTTTACCTCTTTTGGTGACAGTATAGAAATATAATCTTCATAAATCATTCTGGCCTTTTCTTCAATTACTTTTTTGTTCTGCTCTTTCTTTAAATCTTCACAGGCAAGCCAGAAAAGGAGGTTCTCTTCACTGTATTCTGTTCGGAGGAATTCTCTGAAGAGATTTCTTCCTGCTGGGGCCTTCATCATCTTATCAAAATTTTGAGACCAGGACAAGACTTCATCTGAAGTGGGGTTTTGGCTGTAGAGACAGAATAGGGCCATTAGCAAAGGTGACTTTAACCTGTAGGGCAGTCCTGGGAGGAGTGCAATGTACTGAAATTCTGTCCAATTACTGCCCTCTAGTGGTCACTGCCACTCAGTCTGGCTTGATCTGAGAAATAAATGCAGGACTGGGTTGGTTCTTCCAAGTCTTGGTGTTCCTGGATGCATTTGAAAGCCACATGTTCAGCGAGCAAAGGCCACGGACACGACCTGTGTGGTCATCATAAATTCCTGATGAAGCGGGAAAATACTCAAACCTTAATAATATGGTATAAATTGATAGGAATGATCTGTAAATAACTTAGAGGCAAACTGACTTTTTTGTTTGCATCTGATGTAGCTTTTAATTTTCAAGCACTAAGATACAGGTTCTCCTCTCATCTCTGGGAGCCAATTTTTCATTTTTCATTGGATCTAAAATAAGAATACATTGTGTGCACATAATCCCCTGCACTTCAAGAATTTTTCTATTAAGTGCTATGAGTGATTTGTTACCCATGCAAGGAGCTAGCATAGTTGTAAAGTACAGGGATTTTAGAATGACACTGAGGATTAAAAAACATCTATTTCCAGGTTTTCCTACAGAAAACTCTAGTTACTGCTCTCTTTGCTTCTCTCCAAAAGAAGTGGAGGAGAAAAGCTGGGAGATTCTTATGGTTAAATTGATCCTGGTCATACTTGCCCTGTTCTGTTTAACAACTTTCCAATCTAAAATTTATTTGGTCAAAAAAGTGCTTGTGTTTTATTTTTTGTTACATTTTTTTTACTAAGTATTTTAAATAGATTTGTTACTAGTCCAAAATTTCTGAACATCTTCAGTCATCTACAAAATTTTAAAGAAGGAAATACTTCTATGAAGCATGGATATTAAAATCTCTGCATAAGCAGAAAAAGAAAGCACCTATAATTATATACATCATGTACATGTAGTTATTATCACTTCAACTTGATACCTTTGAAGAAATATTTAGTTAGAATCTGTTCTGATGGAGATGGGGTTGGTGCCATTTTTTGGCTGATTTAGGCACTTCCATAACCTTTTTGATGTGGTTTAGATTCATTCCCTATAAATAAAACTAAAAAAAAAATCAGAAAAGGAAGTAAGAAATTAGGGCAATTTGAAGAACCTTAGTTTTTGAAAGAGAAAGATAAACTCAGGCAATGTTTCAGCTGGTAGCTTAACATAGTTAATGGAAAAATCAATAAGACTGATTGCCTTCCTAAAATAAGGTCTCCCAGGCTGAATGGACATTCATTTCACAAGACCATTTTGAGGTGTGCCAGGAAGCACGAGATAAGACTTAAGCTTTGGCAGATGCAAACAACACACAAACACGAGACACAGAGACATGGAGTCACACTCACCATTCCTCTAGGACCTGGACACTCTCCAGCTTTGTGGTGTGTGTGGGTCTTCCTGCATTGTCCCCTCTTTCTTCGTTCCTAACAGTGAGGCTGTAATGTAGCATAACACTTTATTTTGTCTAGGGAAAACCAATTATTTAAAGAAACAATAATATTCCAAGAAAATATTTTACAGAAGAATCGTTTCCTCAGGTATGTAAGGACATTTAAAGGACATAGGGGGCCTCCCTGGTACAGAGCAGGTTGAGAGCCACGCTGTGAAGCATCTGCAGCCACTGCTGTGCGAGTTCCGATTCCCGGCCAGGAAGGTGACCCACATGGCCCAGCAGACCTCTCCTGCCTCCCTGCTGCTCCCCTCAGCAGTGTGTTTCAGTACATTCTGCTCTCCTTGTTGTCTCTGGTGAATTCTCACCCCTTGCACCTCTGGTCTGTACCCCAGTTCTTGTATGCATAAACAAATAAATCTTTAAGGAAAAAAAAAAGGACATAGGGACAATCTCATCTTTAAGTCATGGGTAAGCTCAAACCAACTAAAGGGAAGCAAATATTTATTTAACACAATATTAAAGGAAGTCAAAATCTCAAAAATGCCTATCGTCCTGATTTCATCCTTCCATAATGTGAATTACTTAAAGACTCTGAGATGCATAATTATATTCTTTACTATTTGATATAAATTCATGGTTACCCTGAAGAGCACGGCATTTTGACTTTTGCATAGACCCAGTCATGACTTCTCATTTATGTCCCCGCCACTGATAGCCCAAGAAGATGAAAGTGTATACAAATCTAAAGCAAAGTTTGCTAAATTCTCACCCGCCTTCACAGACCAGGTTTTCATGTCCCCAACACCATCACCCCTCATGCACTGAAGCTCAAAATACTGGATGTATGTCTGACTTTGTTCACTCCAGTTAGTCAACCTCCATGTCTTCACTTGTTCAGAGGGTTTGGAGAGGAGGGTATTGGGTGGGAGGAGTTTTTGTCTGTGGGACACACATTTGAGAACGCTACAGGAGTTTAAGAGCTAGGATAATCCCATGGCTTTTAGTAGCTCAGAACAAAAAGAGGAATTGCCTAGGTCTGTAAACTGTGGTGCAGCAGTACCTAATGGGGAAGCCCCCACGTTTCCAGGTGTAGTTCAGGAAGGACACGGGGCTGTTGCAGGAACTAAGAAGCAGTGTGGGGAGGGTGACATGATGATGGCCTGGGAGAGGTCAAGCTAGCGTCTGGATAAACTGATCCTTGTGTCTAGAAGCTGAGGAGTTTTACACAATCTTGTCATTTGTCCCTTCATTTACTCAACAAGAGGCAATGGAAACTGTTCTTTTCTAGTACCTGTTATGTGTCAGCACCTTTCTCTTACCTTGCATTTTATTACCCACATTTTATAGATGAGCAAAGTATGGTATGGATTAGGCTGGTAGGTTGGTCCAAAGTCAGATGACAAATATGTGGTATGACTGGAAAACAAGTCCAGCTCAGTTGAATGACCTTGTTATCTCTACTGAATTCCTCCAGAGAATATGTTCTCTGACAGGCACTGAGGCAATACACCACTTACTATGTGAATACAGAGGAGGATTGCTAAATATGGCTGTGGCTTCCACAAGTTGTCCTTAATGTGGAGGGTTGTTAAGGAAGCTAAGACATGTCTCCTTAATTCATTCTTTCATTCTCAGGAGCAAGGTAAGGATGGAGGGAACATCACAAAGGGAAGAAGAGGGTCAAAGTGAGGGTAGACAAGGGAATTTAGTTGAGAAGGTGGACTACCTGCAGAAGACAGGGGAGATGGAAAGGATTCTTTGTCATAAAAAGGACACACCAATAAAAAAAAAGGTAGTGAAATTAACTAAGTCTCCTTCACCTAGTTCTAGGGAAAGGGGCAGGGCAGACAGATGGGTAAACCATGGAGAAAAAGAGAGCAAATCTCTCGCAAAAGTGATGTGGCCCAAAGAATCCTGGGAGGCAGAAACCATAACTGATCCTCACAGAGACACCAGAAAACTGACCAGTGACTGAGACATCTCAGCCCCTTGTGCTCTTTCTGCCCTCATCCCATTTCCCGGCCGCCCCTCCCCGGATACACAAAGTGTTTCTGATTTATCCTTATATTTTTGTTTTTGTTGTGTTGTGCTTTTGTTTTGTTTTTTTTTCATTGTTATTATCTTTTCCTTGGTCCCTTATTTGGTTCCCTTATATTCTTCCTAGGAGTGAAACCATCCAGTACTTTCTTTTGCCTTCTGACTTATTTCCATGAGCATCATCCCTTCTAGCTCCTTCTATGTTACTACTAATGACTCTAATTTTAATCTTTTTGGATTGCTGAATAGTATTCCATCATGTGTATGTACCACATCTTGATCTAATCATCTATTTTTGGGCATCTAGGTTGTTTCCAGGTCTTACCTATTGTAAATAGTGCTGCAATAAACATAGGTGTGCAGGTATTCTTTTGAATCAGTGTTAGATATGTGTTTTAGAGGGGAGTCATTAACTGCTCCAAGTATGTGAAAGAATGCTTTGGAAATTACTATATATCTAGTAATTATGTAAAAGTGGGTGGGAGGTAGCAGGAATACCTCACTGACAAGATTCCAAGAGATTTCCTGGGAGGAATGAATCCTGCCAAATGCATACAATATTCAAATTTCTCTAAATTCTAGAAAGATCTTATTTAAACAGAAAATTGATACTTATTCTGTCAAGCATACTGAGCTTATGTGTATGCATGTATAATGTGCTATAAAAAGAGCTCTTTCTCTGATTAAATAATCAACTCCTTGTGAAGTTATCTGTGCTATGTTTCCATACATCGTACTACAAAGTGTGCTGTATAAATGCAGATATACCTCATGTTATGCAACATTTTGGAAAAGAAATTGTTCTCCATTGTGTGTTTTCTGTAGAGCAACCAATCTGGAATCCAAACGCATGATTCACAAGTTTCTGAACATGAATTCTGGCTCTTCTGTCTGTTTCTGTGATATCTACAAACATCCCAAATGCCACCATATTAGAGTGATCATTATGAAATATTTGGTTGTGTTTATATCTTTCATGTCTGCAGATGGTAAAATATGGACACACATTTGTACTAAAACTACTTATAAAAGACATTCAATAAATGCTTAACTGTTCACTATCTGTTCCATTTCTGGATCTAATATTGCACCCAACATAGTTATAGAAAATGAAAACAAACTTTAGCTATGGACAAGTGTCCTTGTAAGCAACTATTCTTTAGTACTAATCTTTAAAAAGCTGTTTCACAGTTTCAATCACTCAGAGCTACAGATAATGCCATTTTAAGATGAAGAGAAATGGAGAAAATAGCTGGTACTAGACTGCAACCTATATTTTGGAAAAAAAATATAATCTGCCTCCAATCTTACTTCTTTCTCTAAGTAACATAGTGGGTTTTTTTTTTTTCTCAAAGAAACCAATTATATGGAATATTTGCACTAAATGAACACATGGATATCATCTGTGCTTCGGGAAAGCAAGAAAGGAAAACACCAAACTGAGTAGCAAGGGATTCTGTGGAAACAAGCTATTTTCACTTTTAGGATGTCTGTGGCATTTTTAACTAACAGTTCTACCTTTTAAACAACTGAAGTCACATGGAGAGCAGGATGTGAATGCAATGCCTACTGTGGCAGCCTCGATCAAAGCTAAAGCATTTTACGGAAACCAGTAACCGAAGCTAACGACAACCAAGACTGGCCTAACAACAGCTAAGACATGAAAACAATCCAAATGTCCAAAAACAAATAACTGGATCAAGATGTGGCACATATGCACACTGGAATACTACTCAGCAATCAAAAAAGATGAACTCATGCCATTTGCAACAACATAGATGGAACTTGAAAGGCTGATGCTAAGCAAAATAAGTCACAAGGAGAAAGATAAACACTGGATGGTTTCATTTACATGTGGAATCGAGAGGAACCAAACACAGGGTCAGGAAAAAGACAAAACTTGTGGGCTGACCATAGATCCAAGGCATCCAGCAGGGCATGGGGGAGGAGGAGTCAAAACAGGGGAGGAAGGAGCACAAGGGACCGTGGTGACATCCAGGGTCAGGAGAGCCCCACTATCACAGAGAGGTAGACTCTGTTCAGTGTTATAATATTATCAGTTTTTCCTTTTTATTTAACAGCTTCTACCTCAAATTCCCCATGGCAAAAAATGGAATCAACTCCTCTCAGGTTTTGAAAGATCTGGTAGGTTATTCTTGAAATGTTTCTTTTTCCTTTGTCAAAATGTCACAGGAAAATATAAGTTTTATTCAGAAGTCAGCAGTTTACAGATATGTATGAGACACATGCTTTCTGCAATGTTGCCTGGGTTGGAAATTCAAGAGGAATAAGATGCCCTGAAAGGCAGTAGCCTCAGGTGGCACGGGGAAAGCAGAAACAGCACGTGCAGGTGGTTCTCAGACATGGACCGGCATCTGCCTTAGAGAAGTGAGAGGCTTCACCAAGGAGGTAATGATTAAACTGTTTTGAGCACAAGAGCAGGTGTCAGCCAGATGGAGCCCTGAACAAAGGGAATTCTACGCCAAGGATGACAACTATCGAGTGTAGAGGTTGGGAGCTGTAAAAGCCCTGATGTAAATGTAGAACAAAGTAACCAGATGGGGGTTTCTGGAGGGGGGTTACTAAATGAAAAGAGACAGTGAGGCATTAAGTCAGCTAATGGCCCAAGGGACCAATGAGGTGGACCCAAAGCAGAATTGACCTCCTTTAAGATCACCTTGGCTTTCCATGTTTTATTTTTCCAGGTCATGACAGTGACAATGGTAGTGACCTACTCCCCAAGACTAGAAAGCAACCTTCTGACCCAAGAAATGCTCAATTATGCAAAACGGTTGCATTTTAAAATGGTGACCCCGTGTTTACCAAAGGACTTTTCAATTCAACCTGAGGAATTAAAGACTTACAATCTGCAATTACTATGAAACAGTCCCTCATACATTACCTTACTAGTTCTTCCTCGTAACAGTCCTGTAAGGTAAGTAGGGATGTTGGGGCCTCCCTGTTGGCATAAGGGATTAAGCACTGCACTGATGCTATCCATAGGCACTGCAGCACGAGTTTGATCCCCGGACAGGGAGGGGACCCACATGGCACGGCAGATCTCTCCTGTCTCACTCGCTGCTCTCCTTAGTAGTGTATTTCAGTCAATTTGCCTGTTCCACTCCCTACTCTGTCTCTGGTGAATCCTCTCATCTCCATACCTCTGGTCTGTACCCCAGTTCTTGTGTGCATAAATAAATCTTAAAAAAACAAAACAAAATGCTAAGTCGGGATGTTACTAATTATCTCCAGTTTCCTGCAGAGGAGACAGTCACCGAGGGTGACTTCACACAATGCCCACCACTAAACCCAGCAGGACCGGCATGAGGACTCACTCAGCTCATGCCTATTTTCACCATGCAATGCCGCTTCTCTTTGTATGAAATTAATCGCAGCATTTTACCTTTTCCAGTATTGACAAAAATCGATTGTTCTCAAACGTTTGGAAAGAGTAAACCTTTCACAAACCAGTTAATGAAGGGCAAACCCCCATCCTCTCCCCTTGAGCATTATCCCCCTGCTATGAATTTACAGAACCTCTTACCTGGAGGACTGACTATGCAATAGATATTGGAGAGAGGTAACCTCTTCGCTCCCTGGTACTTGAGATTACCAGAGAAAGCTATACAGAGGACTGGACTGGAAAGCCTCAAAGAGGAGAAGAGGCCATACCACACATGTCTGAAGATCACGTGCTGCTTCTGCATAAAGGTCTCTGGAGACTCACTCCATTAGGTAGAGAACTTTCAAGAGAAGGAACGAGGAAAGAAGAGCACCAAGGCATTACTTAAAAAAGACAGCAAAGGGAAAAAGAGGTACCAGAAGTGGGGCATAGCCACAAACATTCATGATTTAAAACATACACAGCTCATTTTGGCTCAGACCTGGGGCCTTTCATTTGTGTGTTTGGTAATGCAACTTCGTTTTGAATGGGGTGTGTGGGAATGGGGAAGGGGGTAGAAATTTGTGTCTGGAAATGTTATGCAACATTTGTCCTTAAAAAATCCTCCCCCTTCTTCTATAATCATGCCCATGTTTTAACATAAGCATCGCAACTGGCTTAGGTTTTTATTTCATAAACTTAATCCTCTCTAAAGTGGAAATCAATTATTAATAATCTGTCCACTAGATGGCGGTGTTGCCTCTGTAAGCACAATGTTTTCATCTAACCAGAATAAAAGGAAACTGAAAAAGTATCTGTTAATAATTATCCTTATTTGGAAAAAAAGTATTATTATATGTGTGGAGTTCTAATAATGACATCTTTCTAAGGAATCTGAAAAGAATCATTCAATTTTTCTCAGTGAAACAATCAAATTCAAAGGGTTTAAACAATCTTGGGAGGTACCCATAATTGCATCCCTTTTTCCATTTTGGTATCTGGAAATTTAATTATGGATACTCCCCAGACAAAAAACATTTGCTTTAGGAATTAGTCTTTTTTTTAAAAAAAAGGCAGACATAATCCTATTAACATTGTAATTATCCTTTCTAATAATAAGTTGTATTGAGCCCCAGTGTCTCTCGCTGGGGTAATATGAAACTGAGGTCACACATTCTTAGAAAAATCAATTAGAAATGGCTTACCAACAGGCAGGAAACGGTTTTTATTTGAAATGTTTTAAAAGACCTATTGTGAGTATGTATTCTCAAACCATTTCAACTCCATTTTGGTTTGCAGGTAAAAGTTAATTTCTTCTTTTGAGTGTGGAAAAAGAAGACAAAACTTTTTATTCATTCCTGTGCTTGTTTGTCCACCAACTTCTCTTTGCTTGAAAAGATGAATTTCAAAAGATTTTTCTATATTTGAATAAATTGTTATTTCAAATTATAAACCTTGCATTTTAGGTTCATTCACACTACTTGATTTCATATGTTACTGCATTTAACAAGTCACTGCATGGTTACGATCTAGTGGACTCTGTAAACTTACATTAGTTAAATCACCAAAGCTACATACTTAGTACAGAGTTTCTTTTTTCCCTTAAAGTTGTGAGAATTATGGGATTGAATACTTAGATATATTTTATCTATGTAATACATGCTAATCATCAGAATCTTCTACTTCAGTCCTCAGGTTGATTGAAATCCTATTTTAAGCTCTTCTTCCACCCACTATGATTTCCCTGTAAGTCATAATTAAGTTAGTGGATGCTTTTGTGGGAAAGCAAATATCTTGAAAAGGTCAAATGGACTTCTATTTAGCCACTAGGTACTATTACTAAGATGGCAAGACTCATCCAATTCTTAAAATGCACTTGTTACGTTGGAGCACTAGCTTCTAGTTTTAGTTAACTCGTGTCCCTACATGAAACCAGAACAAACAAGTTAGAACTCTAGCAGCTGATGCTCAGAAATACATCTGGACAGCAGATAGGTCACTAAGCCAACCACCAGCTCATTCCTTCTCTGGTATTTTCCAGTTGCTGTATTTATGGACATGCACAGGATGGGCCAGGGGAGTCCTTGAAAACAGGAATGAAGACGGCCATCCTGTGGGCAAACTTCTCCCTAGAAGATATTGACCCTGTGGAGATCCTGTGGTTGGTGGTTCTCCAGGAACTCTGAGTTTCCCCTGTTCTGGTAAAGCAAAGGGTTGGCAGAACGAGGGCAGAGGTTGCTGTTGCATTCACTGACAGTTTGCTGAGAGACCACTGGTGAGCAGACAGTGAGCAGATCCTAATAAAATCTGGTAGATTCCTTTCAGCCTGAGATTTGCTAGGAAATAATAACTATCAATCTGGGGGCTCTGAGAATGTACTAAGTCCTAAAATAACTGATTTAAAACTGTTATTAATCACGCATTATAGATAAGGAAACTGAAGCTCAGAGAGGTTAAGTCATTTGTCAAAGATTTTGCAGCTATGTCAGGAAGCTGGAAGTCATGACGCTGGGTACTTCTGGTGTTATGCATTGAACTTGGCCTTCAGTCAGGGGAGGCATGTTGTAGGAATTTGAGTGTAGTCTTTATGTAGAGCAACAGGACCTCTATTTAGCAAGAAACACCTGGAGTTATTATTCCAGCACTACTTATGGAATTGATTAAACTGGTTTTGCACTTATTGAAAATATGTTACTCTGTACGAAAGTGCTCATGACAGAAGCTTGCCTTCTACTTAGGAACCAGTTCTCCCATACCTGAGATAGAGGGGCATCTGTGTACAGATACTGGTCCTGAAACAAAGATCCTGGAGCACCGGGAATGACAACATTGACAACACCCCGCTAAGCAGTATTAGGATCTGCAGCTCCACAAGAAGTAGACTGTGTTGTCTTATCTAACAAAGAGAATACAAGTCATTCTGGAATGATGTCCCAGAGAAGCAGGCGGGTTTTAAGAGACTTACCTTGCCTAGACCATCAGAGAAAGTAAGGCAGGCCCAATGAAATAACAAAGCACTTTAATTTGATGGACAATAATTATTTCAATCAGACGTAGTCAACTAGAACATTTTACAGAGAGGGAGGGGTAACAAAAATGTCATAACCTCATTTTTTGGGT
Organism: Galemys pyrenaicus; assembly: GCA_019455555.1. Classification (NCBI taxonomy): domain Eukaryota; kingdom Metazoa; phylum Chordata; class Mammalia; order Eulipotyphla; family Talpidae; genus Galemys; species Galemys pyrenaicus. The sequence continues at coordinate 2,132,018 of JAGFMF010011864.1, forward strand.
ATAATTATTAGTTTAGAGAGGCTGGGAAGGTTCTTAAACACTGTACAGTTAGCTAATATATTGGTTTGGATATGATGGGGTTGCATTTCTTATTGTTTTAGAAACTGAGAAATTTGCTCTGATTAAATCAAGAAGGGGGCCTCCCTGCTGGCGCGGCAGGTTGAACGCTGCACGGCTGTGCACGGCACAGCAGCACGAGTTCGGTCCCCAGCCCAGGAGAGGGATCTCTCCTGCCCCCATGCTGCTCCCCTCAGCAGTGTATTTCAGTCAATCTGCCTGTTCTGCTCCCCACTCTGTCTCTGGTGAATCTTCTCACCTCCCGCAACTCTGGCCTGTTCCCCAGCTCTTTTATGCATACATAAATAAATCTTTTTTTTTTTTTAAAAAAAACACAAATCAAGAAGGAACCTCCAATGCCTCTCAAATTGAACTGTCACCCTGAAAGGTCAGGGTGTCTCAGAACCATTGAAGAGAGGCTCACTCATTTCTCCCATAGCAGCTTCTCTCTGGATTCTTCCTCTTGTGCCCCTTCACAAGATCCATTCTCAGAGTTCCCTGACAGCCTTAAGATTCTCATCACACTGAACTCTCTGGTACGTGTGCAACACAGACCATTCCCTTCCTTGTGAAACTCTTGACACTCCTGGCCAGATGCAAGCCCTAGGCTGTCCCATATGTCACTTTTTGCAGCCTTTCTGCTGAGTCTCTTTCAATGCTGGGGTTTGCTGAGGCTTTAATCTATAGATCACTGCTCTTCACACTGATCTAGATTCTTATCTGTAGACTCAATAGCCAAATCTGGGGCATCTCAGTCTGACCAAATCTAGCTCATCATCTTAACCTGGCCTCAACCACCTCCAGCTCAGTGTCCTCTCCCCTGATGGGGTAACCACCCACCCAACTACTCAAGCAAGCCGCATGGATGCTTCCTTCTCTCCTCTGTCTTATCTATTGTCAATTCTTTGTGCACAGCCCAATGCCAAGTGCTCAGAACTCTCCTCCATCTGCAACCTCTCCATTCCTTTACTGCCCCTTCACTTGGGGTTCCTGATATCTCTCAACTTGGTAATTTCAAAAGTCTCCCAATATTCTCTTTGTTTTTACTTTGTCCTTCTCTGTCCCTAGGGGATATGCTCAAAATATAAATGAACTCGGTCTCCTGCTTACATAACATCTTCAATCACTTCCCATTTCCAAAAAGAGCATTAAGTCCTAATTCCTGAATATGGCACAAAGCAGTTTATGATTTGTCACTGCCTTTTTCTCTAGGCTGCAGTTTTGTCCTTCACTTTCCAATTCAGCAATACTAAACAGATTTAGTGCTCCCTCTTGGAATCCTTGTCTCTCTACTACTATGAACCTAATTACTACAACTACAACCACCACCACCACCACACACACACACACACATGGGTGAATAAAAGAAAACGGCACCTAATCAGTACCAGGTAGCCGCATAAGTATATGGCTGTATAATTATACAAGGGGGCCCACACTGGAGCGATGTGCCTGTAATTTCTGAAATTGTGCCTGTAATTTCTGAAATTTGTTCTGTGACATAAATTTCTATCTTTAATAAAATAGATTCAACTGGAAAATCCAAAGCCAAGCATCCATTCAATATCTTTATATTAAACACCTACTGTGTACTAAATATAAGCCAAAATATCGCCTTAGCTATTTTAAAGCATGAGATTTTAGTTTAAGTTTATGAAAATGCCCAATGCTAATTGCTCAATATGAAATTTTATGAATTCAATGATAAAATGTACATGATATAATTCTACTTAAGGTATTGAACCCAAAGAGCAAAAACACATCAAGCAGAGGGAAAATCACTAGTCCAAAATAAGTACTGGGCATCAGGAAGGCAGACTGACCCTCCAAGTTATCAGCATGTCCAGGGCAGAGGCAGGGTGGCCCTGGGTGTTACCAGCACAGTCCCAGTGCCAAGGTTGTTTCAGAAGCTCTGCCAATTCCCAGCCATGCCAGACACAGGTGGCTCTCCCCACATCACCAGCAGTAATGAGTCAGCTGAGATTTGAGACTCCTCCCTGGGTCTGACCCTGAAATGATGCCAGTGAGGTATTGGGGGCCAGTGGAGCCCACTCACATCTCCATGCAGGCCCTCACCCTAGAAGCAGCACCACTCCTCTTTACCTCCTCTCCCCTCAGGATGGAAGGCTTCTTCACTAGAGAACATGTCTTTGTTTTCTTGGGAATATCTCTCTGTGTCAAACACACTCTCTTGTATTATCAGTTTTTCCTGATCTTTTTCCCAACTGGCCCGAACTGGCACACAGCTTTCTGAGGTGACCCCTCCCACCTCAGAGGGTGGCTCCTTCCACCCTCATCCTCTGAGGTTTCTGCCATCTGACTTTCTGCTCCCTCCTGTCCTATCCTCTGACCACTCTGTGGTCCTTCCTTAGGCTCCTTACAAGCGGACTCTTCCTGCACTCCTTACTCCCCACCTCTGGGAACCATACATGGGTAGGGGGGCAGGACGGGCACCTGCAAGACCCTCCCTTGCTTCCAGGCTGAACTAGCATTGACTGACTGAGTTGTCTGCCCCACCTTTTAAGCTGGTGCCTGCCTTCTTCGTCTGAATTAATTGAATCTTCTTTCTCTAGCACTTTTTTGTTTCATCCTTCCTACTCTCCTAAACAAGACTGGATATATTTTCCCCTATTATTTCGTTTTCTTCATATCCACTTTCCATGAGTGATATAAACATAGCACACTTAGAAAAACGTGTACTTACAGTAGTTACAGTGACAGTGAGTATATAGGGCACACCTTCAGTGGAAAAGGTCAGGCCAGTTCTAATTCTGGTCATTTCCAGAAGCTAGGCTAACAAAGGCTAGGCAGAAGCAATGTGAATGCTGAGCTTTTCTAGATAGTGATCTGGGAGAATGATAATAAATATTTGCTATCCCTGTCAATGGAGAGATGGGAAGAAACTAATGAAAGACAAATTAAAGAAACTAATGAAAGGCATATACTTGGCATTAGGTAAATTGCAAATGTGTAAATCAGTGAATATATGACATACAAATGGCCCACAGTTCTAATGTCTACTTTTTGGTTGTGTTTATGGACTGAGAAATCTAGGTTCATTTTGGTAGATCTTTGTGTATCTCTGAAGTTCACGTATGTTATAGAAACTCTTGAGGAAATTTACTTATGTCATAGAGACAAGGGTTTTAAAACTGTAGGATTCTTTGTAACTGATATTTATGACAATCTGGTTATATGTACTTTAGAAATTCTATACAGATAATGTAGGTTCCCTGTTAGACCTTATCTGAAGAAGATAGGGACAGATGAAACTATGTATGTATTGGGGCTACTGACAAAATGATTCACCTTGCAAACATGAGCAGATTTATTTCTGGAGGGAGGGGGATTTGTTTTATCATGCAGGAGACATGGATTTCTGGCTTTCCTTTCATAAAATATCCTTTGGCTCTAAAGAAGCCATCTTAGTATATCCATTGGCAGAGAGCTAAAGTGTGACAGCATCAGAGGCTAAAATAGGACATTATTTTTGTACTGTTTTGAATTAAAGAGGCTGTGGGATTTGTTAAAAATAGGGGAAGGGAAAACCCAAAACATGTTGATGAAGCACATAACATATACTTAGATTACCCCATGGTCTAGAAGTAATGGGGCTAGTTAATATTCAATTTAATCTGTGACCAATTCCAAGTAAGAAAACTAAGAAGATCCACAATTCTAAAAGTTATGCAGATGAAATTCTTCAGAGGAATGTAGACCTAAAGGAACTTTCCTTAGAACCATAAATTAGGGATTCCTCACTGTCCAATTCACAAGTGGATCTTCTGGACTAACTGTGGACTTCTGGATTGTCCCACCTTATTTAAAATCTTAAAGTCCCAATTATTGGCATCCTCTTCTTGAGGGTGACTGCTACGGATTCCCAGCACCCACTGAGGCTATTGCTATGCTATAGGGGCATAATGTTCTATCACAAACATAGAAGAGGAAATTGTTATGCTCTCCTGCAGGTAAAATCAATCATAGACAATGGTCCTATTCACAATAACAGTGCCTTTACATTTTAATCTCAACTTGTTATTTGGTCCCCAAATTACATTTTTAATTTTTTTTTTCTTTTTGTTCTGGTCCTTTGACCTACCCTGGGAAATCTGAAGAACATTTCTTTTCTTTTTTTATTCCACTATAATCAGCCTTTAGAATTTTTCTTCCTAAACTCAAAGTACTAAAAGGGTGATATTTTAAAATCTCATGTATAAAGGACATTTTCATTTGCAGTAAGATAATATAACCACAATTAAAATCTATAGTTTAAGACTATTTAACTTTTATCAAATTGCTTGCAGTAGTAATTACCTATCATTTATCATCTACAGATGAATTGTAAATGTATGGCTGAGCATTTTATGGCCTACACTCAAGCATGCATGACTCATTGCTAACAAACACAGGACCTGACAAGGATATCCTAGTTGAGCAAACAGTGCACTCATCCAATGTGCCACGTGTTTAGAACCCAAATAGGCGCCCCCTAGAGGTGCAAAGAGTTAATGAAATCTAGTCTATCTGACAACCTGATACTCAAGAACATGAGTTAAACATTTTGCTATTTAATGGGCACGTTAAAAATCCAGAAAGGCATGACTTTTATGGAACAAATAAAAAGCGAGTCTCCCTACATTTTTGAGAGCAAACAAACATAATGCAACAAAACTTTAGCATTCAGTTTTGGTGTTTTAATTCTGCAGTAATTCAGAAATAAATACGGAGAGGTAGAGATTATCATTAAATCATATACTGATTACTGGAATATGGCATAGTGCAAATGAGAAAAAGAAATATAGTCCTCAATACTAAGTAACAATGCATTTCAGATGTTGTCTTTGGAATTTAAAGAAACTTTCCTTTACAAGATAATTTCATTTTGATAGACTGATTTTTTAAATGTTATTTCAAGCCAGCTTCTCTTTAAAGAGATTTTATTTTCCAATATGAGGAGTTCCATAGCCAGTAAACTCCTGGTTCTTACTAAATGACTGCTATGTGCTAGGCATTGTTCTAAGCACATTCTGTGTTATACCTCTTTGAGGTTCATGCCTTCATTTTTCCCTTAAAGATTTTTATTTTTTTATGCATCTAAGAACTGGGTAGGTCAGAGGTACGGGGAGGGGAGGTGAGAGGATTCACCAGAGACAGAGTTGAGAGCAGAACAGGCAGATCCACTGAAATTCACTGCTAAGGGGAGCAGTGGGGAGACAGGAGAGGTCTTCTGTGCCATGTAGGTCAGCTCCCTGGAGGGGGATGGAACATAGTGGCTGGTGATAGTTTGATAGTGCTGAGACTTTAACCTCTGTGCCACCACGGAGGCCCAGCGAGGTCATCTCTTTAAGAGTGACAGAGAAATAAAGTACACAGTTATGCTGAACTATATCCCTTTTCTGGAACTCTACTTCCTCTATCTGAAATAGTTAATGCTTAAGAATGAAAGAAAAACAATTGTCTGATTTTTGCTAGCAAAGCATCATTTGGAAAGCAATTTTGATAGTTATAAAACATCTTTAAACCTCCCACATTGCTAGAATAACTTAAGGTTTTCCGGTAATGAACTTTTGCAGAGTGAGTTAGAGCTTGTTCCACACCACGGCTACTTTCATCTTCTACTTTGGCAAGAGTGAAAGATCATTATGGTGCCATCATTGGGAAACTGTGTAGAAATACATGACAAGCATCAAGTTTTTGGGCCTCTCTAAAAGGAAATACCATGAGAGATACAGAAGACCATTCCTAACCCAGAAAATCTACTGGTGCACTGGCTTTTACAGGATTCCCTAACTTAAGGTTCCATGTAGTCTGATTTTTTTCTGAGGAATCTCCTCTGCATAAGTCTCAGGGACTCTGGGTCTTATTGATTTTATTATTTGAAGGGATTTTGGGAATTGAGAACTGGAGTAGGTTTTCTGAGGTATCTGCATCATTGGTGTATAGCATAGGTTGGGGCCTTGGGCATCAGGTTGTCTGAGTCTTCATCATTTTGCCAACGAGGAAACAAATAAATAAACAAAAACAGAGATTAAGACACTACAGGATATCACAGTCTATAAACATTTCAGTGGAAAGCAGGATCTATAATTTCAGTTTTTCACTCACTGACTGGCCTCTCATGTCTGTGGGTGTGTGTCTGCAGTTCTTTCGACTGCCTGTTGGCAGGAACCTGTGGCTCATGTTCCCTCTTGACCCACAGTTTTCTGGCTCATCACCCCTACTAAAACGCTGCATTGGACTATCTACAATACTACTACACATTATCTTAGTGTGCTTGCACCTTCTGGAATATTGTAGAGGATTGTTTATTGCTAAATAAATAGATAACCAGTCTCATTTCTACCCAACCCTTGAGAAGCATCAATGGAGAAAAACATGACGTAAAGTCATTTTTCATTATTTCTTACTATCTATTTAAATATAGATCCCAAGGAAATATTCTATTTCACTTGTGGAAAGGTTTGCATTAAACACTGATGGTCTCCAATAATTCCTATTTGCAAAGGAAGAAAAAAAAAAAGACACTGAGAAGTTTCTATTATGCCAAGAAATGGCAAGCCCATTCACCTGAGTTACCACCCAGATCAGATGTGGTACCACACAGAGTGACATACCAGGAGCAGCTGCAGCAACAGCACCAACAAAAGCAACATGTGTTGTTGGGTCTCTGGTTTCCAGGTGCTTGAGACACAGCAGGTGTTCCTTCATTTTGTGACTGCTGCCTTTTTCGCATTTCAGCTACTTCAGTACCCAAATGGCTGAGGAGAGAGAAGCATAAGGAATGAAAAAATTACAGAAAGAGTAAATTGTCTATGATGAAGGAAGCACAATTTAATTAAAAGGGAAGGGGGAGTTAGAAGGAGAGAGCTAGTTTAAAAAAAGGTAAAAATAAACCTTAGCAGTCAAATTAAAAATTCTCAAGAAAAATTTTTAGGATGATATCCTAAAAATGTCAGGAACAAATATCTACCATAATCTGCTCCATAAAATCATAGTAACAATGCTGGCAGGTGATCAACATCAGTTGGTAAGGTAAATATGATAAGGTTTGAAAATTTACTTTTGACTTCCTTCTTTACTCAAGAATGATTACATCTGCTTCCTTCATGAACCCCTTTATTGACTGTGGGGTGTGTGTAGCTTGTTTCTCCACTGATGTTTACAGTAAGGTTAATTGAGTCTTGCAAATTATTCTTGCAAGGTTTCTCACTAGGTAACATCATGAGGAAGACTGAGCTCGTTTTGGGGGGGCTCTCTCACCAACTTTTAAAAATACTCAATCTCCTTTTTGGCACTTCTGACTCACCCTCTAGGTACTAGTATTGATAATATTGGCAAAGTGACTATCTGTTAGGTGTCCCTGTGGCAGACAACGCTCTGTAATTTAGTAAACGATTGTGGGAAGATAAAAAAAATCATCAAATCTAGGGGATGTGCTTTGGTGGAATTTAAATATCATGGGAGATAAGAAGAATACTGGGGTACAGGATGTTGTTATATCTGTGACCTTACCAGCCAGGTCAAATGAATCCCTACCTATTTACAGGATCTATCCTTATCTAGGTCTTTGTTGAACATAAAATAGAAAGTTATATTTTAGTATAATAAAACTGAATTAAGCATGACCTCTTATTAAAAGGAATAAATTCTACTTAGTGACATTTTTCATAAATATGTAGTGTATATAACTCATATACATGTATTGCCATATGTGTGACTGAAAATATAAAGTACTTCAGGTTATTTTGGCATTGTAAGTTCCTACTTTTAAAATGATATTTTTATTTCTGAACACAATGATGGCAAACAAGTTGTCCTGCACTCTAATTACATCATTTTTGTAAACATAATGGTGTTTTTATATTGTTAAATTTAAGAGTCATTTTTGTCATCACCTTCTATGCCTGTCAGCTACCTTTAACACAGTGATGACTCCATTCTCCTTGAGGAACTTTCTTCTCTTGGCCTTCTTGGGCACCCCATTAACTGGTTTGAAGTCTCACTGCTTCTCAGTCTTTTTGATTTCCTACTTACCTACTTCACTTACAATTTTTCTTAAAGATTTACTTATTTATGCATACAAGCACTGGAACACAGGCCAGAGGTGTGTGGGGTGGGGTGAGAAGATCCACCCAAGACAAAGTGGGGAACAGAACAGGCAGATTAACCGAAACACAAGGCTGAGGGGAGCGGTGGGTGGACGAGGCAGGAGAAATCTGCTGCGCCATGTGGGCCACCTCTCTGGCTGGCGGCAGGATCAAACTCGTCCTGCAGTGACTGTGGTTTGCTTCATAGTGTGTTGCTTAACCCATTGCACCACCAGGGAGGTCCCTCTTCACCTACAAATTTAAGATAACCACAATACCATATTCTCAAAACTCTTCTCTAACATTTCTCTGATGAACTTGTTGAGACTTACTGAACATCCCAGCTTTTTGTTCAAAACCCCCAAATTTACATATCCAGTAAGATGACTTTTCTCAACTCAATACTTCTATATCCAACTACCTACCTGACATCTCCACTGGGCTTTCTCAACTTGGAGTCTCAAATTTAAGATGTGCTAGTCTGACAGCCTTACCCTCCCTTTCTAAAGTTTTCCATCTTTTAGTAAGTGAAAAGCCTCATCTTTTGAATTTTTGAGACAAAAATCTTTGGGCTCATCTTCAACTCCTCTATTTCATTCAGATCCCACATCAGCAGATCAGGAGCTGTGAGGTGGTATGGTCTCCTGCAGGCTTCCAATGTGCCTCATCTCTTCCTCTTCCCATTCAATTCTATTCTACTTTTAGCACAACAGCCAAAGCAGTCTTTTAAAACATAAGGCAGATGATTTCAGTAAAGAACCCACTCAAAATGAATTGGCTTTTCTACCCAAATCCACTCAATATTTTCAGTTAGTTTTTCATTTTACTCAAAGTAAAAGCCAAGGTTTTTTCAATTTTGTCTTCCATCACTTCTCTGAGCACCTCTATGGAGGCACTTCACTTTTTCTCACACTGTTCGATCACAGTGGCGACCTTATTGCTCCTCCATCGTGCCTGGCACAATGCATGTGATGGCCTATGCACTTACTGTTGCATACTCAGTGTTTGTCCTTCAAATTTTTGCATGTATACCATGTTCTCAGGAAATCCTATTTAAAATTACCTTATTTAAAACTACAATTCCCCTGGGCCTTCCAGGTGGCCTAGGGATTACGTCTCAGCACTATCACCGCTGCAGCCTGAGTTCGATCCCTGGCCAGGGAGCTAACCCAGTTACAGAGCAGCAGACCTCTCCTGTCTTGCCTGCTGCTCCCCTCAGCGGTGTATTTTAGTCGATCTTTCTGCTCTGCTTCGTTCTCTGTCCTTGGTGAATCCTCTCACACCCACACTGCTGGCCCTCCCCCCAGTTCTTCTGTTCATAAATAAATAAATAAATGAAGCTATAAACAAAATAAAAGTTCAATTTTCTCATTCACCTTCAACATGACTTATCACCCATTCTTGATTAATTCTTCTCCATATTGTGTGCCACCATTCGTTATACTACAGATTTTATGCATTTATTTCCTAATCAGTGAAAAAATAAATTCCATGAAGGTGGCTATTGCCTTTTCTTCTGTTGTTGGACCATAGATGTCTACCATATCTAGTTGGTACATAAAAATATTTATTGAAACACTGAATTTTACAAGAAATCTCATTAATAACAAGAAAACAACTAAGCCTAGCATATCCAACACTAAAATTGATAAATTCCTAAAAATTGATAAATTCCTAACTAATGTAATAAAAAAATAAAAAAATAAATATGGGTTGGAAAGGAAAATACATATTTTATCATTTATATATGATATGATTCTATACAAGGAAATTCTGAGAGTCAACAGACAAGTTATTAAAGATGGATCAATGAGGATATGAGGTAGGCTTCAAAGACCAATATATTTGTAATAGAAATAAATGGCTCATTAGACTGTATCAAAGAATGGCATAATTTAAATGAATCATAAGAACAAAAGCTAACTGGTAATATTTCTAACTAAAATCATAGAAGAATGTTATGGAAATATTACCAAAATTATTCAAGAAAACTACAAAATAGCATCTGTATAGAGATTATTTTCTTAGAAGACATTTTAAAATGCTATTGTCCCAAATTATTTTAACATCCAATGTAATTATAATAAAAATTCTAATTGAATTGTTCATGGAACTTGGCAAATGGATTCTAAAAGTTCTTTGGAAGAATAAAATGCAATGGATAACCAGAATGTTTCTGAAAATAAAGACAAGTAGATATATTTGCCTACCAGTATCATATCAATAAGTATGGAACTATAAAAATGAGGATAGTATGGCAGTGGCCTGGGAATACCTAGTACATCGCCAAAGAGCTGAGACATAGACTATTATGTACTTGTAGCTAAAATTAGAAGATGCTTGTATGTTATTATAAATAGTCAATAAATGTTATTGAGACAATTAGATTTTTGCATTAATAGATCACATCTCTAAGTGACAACACACACACAACAATTTATCTCCAAATAATGTTAGAGAAAAAAATAAAACTATGATAAGAAAACATATTAGTGTGATGTTATGTCTTCAGGAAAGTAATACCCTTTATAAGTCAAAAAGGAAGAGATGGTTGCTGGTATTGTCTAATTTGTCAAAAACTTTTGAACAAATGAGTCAAGAGTATACAATAGAGAAAGGGAAGAATAATTGTATTATATTTCCTAACTCAGGAAGAATGTTCCAACATCTCTTAGTGGGCAAGCTGCTGCTATAATGAGATTATCAATTCTGGAAAATTAGGCTGAGTTGGAAAAGAACTGATGCTTCACATAAAAATTAGAAATTTCTTTTAGTGTAACAATATTTTTAGACCTCAGGCTCATAAATATATGACCTCAATCTCAGTCCCTAGATGCACGGTGATGAAGTGAGCTGTGTCCTGCCATTACTGTCCAGACCTGGCCTCTGCCATTACCTAAAGGATGACCTTTCCTTGGTCACTGAACCTCTCTGTGTCCTAATAACCTCATCTACAGATGATGACCAATGACAGCAGGGCATAGCTGTGTATCACTAGTGTAAGGCTTCACTGGATTGAATGTGTAAAATTCTAGGAACAAATCCTTGCACATCCAGTAAGCTTACTCTGTAAGTTAGTGCTCTACCAAGAAAATACTGAAAAGAGTTTATCCTAATATTGCAAAAATTTGGTGAAAGACAATGTCTTCTGGCTACAGAGGTTAAAGATCCCTATCAGTATCCTGGCTGAGAGCTCATTTCACTTCTTACAGGGTGGTTATAAAGTTTTGCATCTATTAGGTAAGACCTTCCTATATTAGGTATCTAAACAGAGGCTTACTCAGGGAAGACAGAAGGCTAGTGGTTAGGTTTTTCATTTCACTACTAACAATAATTTTTATGACATGTAAAAGAACTGAGTCTCAAGTGACTCACAATGCCCATAGTCACCACCTCAACCAACAATCAAACTTCATCAGAATTGCACCATCTTGTCACACCCAGTGGCAGCAACCTCTGTTTTGCAAAAACAGTGCTTAGACCCAAAAAGATATTTGCTAAGTAAGCCACAAGTGTGAGTCCCTCTTGATCACTGGGGTGGGTGAGGAGGCAACTCACTATGAACAGATATTTATTCCTGGTTGTCAATCATTTTCCCCATGAAGGAAAAAAAAATCACTTCTTGATTTAAAATTTCTGATAATCACTCTGCTTCATCTAAGCCAACACACACACACACACACACACACATTTTTATTGCTGTAACATTGGTGTACTTTGGGGGGGGCAATATAGAATGCTCCCTTTTGGTGCTGTTTCCATAATGCTCCTACCACCATAGCCCTCCACCACAGTCCACTGTGCTCTCTCCCCACTGTGTGGTCTCCCCTCCCCCTCCACCACACACACACACACACACACACACACACATATATATTGTGCCTCAACTTATATATTTTGTTAACAGAGCAAATTTCCCATCTCATGTCTATCTCAGGGCATGTCTATCTAAAACGTGTATCCAAACCACTTTTTGCTTTTTCTGGGGAGTAGGAGAATGAGTATTTTTTCAGTGTGTGTTTTTTAAGTCACCATTTTGTCATTATATTCGGACTGTGAGAGATTCAAAAGTGAACTCTTTGTGCGGTCAGAGTGAATAATCACTAAGATTATGATTCTGGTCTGGAATTTGGTGCCTAGGCTGACTCCATCAGTGAGTATGTGCAAATACTTCCTTTCGTGAGGTGATATATATAAAGCAGCTAAAATGACACTTTCAGCTGAGCCAGCGATTTTCTCCCACATTCATAATGTTTTCATACATATTTATGAATGCAACATACAGATTGTAATGACAGCATCACTCCTGTCTCTCCCCCGTTTGTAAAGTACAGAACCAGTTCAGTGTCAGACTGTCTGCTCTTGGCTGGTGTGTCCAAGACTGCCTACATGATGCAGACGCCCTGCCAGTTCTAGTTCCTGAAAGAGCGATTTCTACTCCACAAAGCATCACAATTTCTCCTCTTCGATTCTGCACTTTTATCAATGTTCTGTGTTCTTCTTCTAAGAATGCTTTTTAGAGTGTAGCAGGTTTGGAGTAAGATCTCGACTGAATCTGTAACTGCCTAGCTATGGTTCTGTGGTGCCTCTGTTTGCTGTACAATGAAATTTACTTCACTTAGTTGTTATGAAGAATAAACATGCATATTCTACAACTACAACTAACCTTAGCTGTGTGCCAGAGGAAAGCACGCAGAATTGGTTATCACAGGTATAAGCATTTTTCCTTTTTATTATTACTCCTCGACAAACTTCTGTCTTTGTATTTACCAAAAACACCTGATGATTTCTTTGTAAAAATGTAGGATGGACTTCTAAATATCACTTCAGGGCCCACAGACTTATGAGCGGCTGCTTGGGTCTCACATGAATTGTTACAGTGTGGGTCTTTGCCAGTAAGAAAACAAGCCCTGTATGATTTCTCTAGATGACACATAAAGGAAGAATGGACTAAATTAAACAAAAATAAACTTTTTAGACTACAAGACTGAATTTGTGGGAGAAAGGAAATACCAGAGGGAGGGAAGTAAACAGATAAAAAAAAAAGCTTCAATTCTATGGTGAAAGATATTATTGGACTTTCAGTGATGAATTTAATGTAGTCTGTTCAGACACCAATTTATGATGATGCACACCTGAAATTTATACACTATAATGTAATGTTACTTCAATAACACATTTACAAAATCAAAATGAAACCAAAGTAACATGCCTGGACCAGCAGCATCACACCCCCTAGAAGATTCTTAGGAATAAGAATGTCAAGCCCCTCTAAGACCTAATGGATCTGAATTTGAATTTTAATAAGAAGCCCAGATGACCTTCACATACACTGGGGGCTGAGAAGCACTGGCTCAGGTACACTAAGCTGCCACCTGAAGCTCAGTGACTGGTGTAGAGAGGTGGCCTACCCACTGGGGTGAAGCATCAGGCAGGAGGAAAGGTAGCCAAAGGCTTACTGACCTACTACCCATTCAAAGCTCATTTCACCCACCATCCCTGATCTTCCCCCTTCCCATTTGGGCAGAACTTGGTTCTCCCTTCTCTGTGTCTACATAGTAGTTACCTGCCATTTTGTGCTTTAACCTGTACACAGCCTGTTTTAATTATTAGCCCCTGACATCACAGTTTCCCCCGTTTTGTTATCCCCAGGACCTGTGGAGACACTTCCTCCACGTGATCAACGTTCAGGAAAGGGCTGGGCACTGCTTGTCCCTCTTGGACTTGCAATTCCACACTGATGTATACCTTGGTCATTGGGGAGTTTTTCCTACAAGACTATGAGCTTGCTCAGGGCAGAGGCAGATCATTCATCTGGGTACTACTGGCATACATGAAAGGAAACAATCTATCCCACTAAGCTCCCACCAAGGATTGATGGTTTGTGAGCACAAGCAAGGATTCCACCACATAAAGCCATCCTCCCCTTTATTCAGAGAAAGAAGAACAGAAAGGTCTCTTAAAACTTATTTTATGGCTTTTCTTAAATTGTTGATACTTACTAATGTTCATGCATTTGAATCTAGTGTAAATCAGTATTCGATTACACACATAAACTTAAAATTATTTATTTTAATGCTAATACCTTGAAAATGATTGGTAAAACTGCCACGTTTTCCAGGAATTTTGCCACACTGGTAAGATTAAGAACTGGGGAGTTGAGTCAACGTGTATGAAATGAGTGAAAGAGAAAGAGAACGAAAATTCCATTCTAGCCAAGGCAAGTAGAAAGGTTCTTTATCCAAGGTCAGATTAGCAGTTAGAAGGAAGGTGAAAGTCATTCAATTACTAAGCAATTTCAGCAAGTCGAGAAGGCTAATACTGATAAAGTAGCACTTCAGAAAATCCTGCTTTTTACCTCACTTTAGGTTTTGCTTTCATTCAGAACAGTAGCATTAGCCTAAGGGTGAATGTTTTAGAAAGGGACCAAAAATATATTACAGTAAGAACAGTCTTTGTCATAAACACTCCTCCGTGACAATAGAATCCTGAGGAGTCTCAATCACCTTCACTGCGCCATTCTAGAAAATACCAGTGATTAATAAAGAGTCATAATGTGTTTACTTAGGAAAGGACTGGCAGCACTTTCATCTAGGTGACATATTCATTCTGAGATTCATCAAACTGCCTTTCAGAGAGCAGTTTATTTCAGAGAGCTCATTATTTCAATTCACATAAAGAAGATCAGCAAGTTAACATAAGGAAAGGAAAAAAAGCCTTAAAATGTGAAAAGAAAATAATTCAATTGAGAAAACAAAACCCACAACATTTCAAAAAGGGTGCAGCGGAGACTGTTGCGCCTAATAGTAATTATTCATATAATTATTTCAGATAGTTGCACAAGCAGGGATAATTGCTATGGAAATTCAATGCAGAGCAACGTTTACATAAACATGTTAAATGGGAATAAAGAGATTAATACTATGTGGAAGCATTCCCAGAAGGAGCTAAAATTCACAATATGTCCCATTTATGTTTGTGTTGGATGCAAATCCCTACATGCTATTTAAATCCTTTTTCTACAACCAAGCAAATGTAGGTCACCCCTAAATGTCCCCTACACATCAAAATAACTTCTTTTGGAGGAACAGCTTTACTTTGTCATCACCTATTCAGCATATAAGGTCTATATTATCTATTCTTTTCTAAAGCTACATTCTATACATTTTGTCTTAATTTAATGAACACTTAAAAAAAACTCACACATTTAAAAATAGGATCAACCAACCAGTCAACTTCTTCAATAACTCATATTCTACTCCAGGTGAAAATTTGAAATCAAAGTGAGTTTGTGGTCACCGCTCCCTATATAGTCTACTATTTATTTGTCTGTTTAATCAAAATGGTGACTTCCTATCTCACTGCCCGTAACATATTTTCTGCAAACTGGTCCTATTAGGAAGTTTACACCAACTCAGTCTCTTTCCTTTTTAAATAAACACACCCACCTCCAGGAAGCATACAAGTGATGGAAAGGACTCCATCAGCACTCTTCATTTCACAGAAAAACATTTCACTCATTCCAGGAGAGCGGGCAGCATACATCAGAAAGCTGTGCAGGGCGATGAAAGGTAAAGGCTCTGCCAAGAAGCCCCTTCACAGCTATTCCCAACCGCCCACTAAGAGATGAGAAGTAAAAATGACAGGTCTTACTGGGGGTGGGGAAGATTAACTGTTTCCACCCTCTAGTGTTCCTGGAACAGCACAGGAGATCGAAGGAGCCCTGTTGGTTTTGCTTTTAGCAAAGACTGACTCTGGGGGGATTGGGGAGAAGCTGAGATTGGCAGCAATATCCAGAACATGGTAAAACAGACATCATAAATTCTTTGGCCAATAGCAATAAAATAGATAATAAAATAAAAAAAACATGCAAAACATAAGGTCCAATTAGTTTTTACTATTATATTGAACAGACATGAAATTATTCTCTCAAATTGCTCTGAAAGTTTCTAAATGCCTACTATCCACTTCATTACTTATTTTGTAGTGGACCAAAAACAAATGTCTTGCAAATCAGCACATGGATAACATGTGATAGTACACCGAGTAGCAATGTCTAACAGACATTGTCTATACTAGATGTCAGCAGTAGCATCATATACCCTGCAACAGTTAAGAATTCCAATTATGTCACTTCTTACTTAATCTTTGAGGAAGTTACCTACCCATTTTGAACCCAGGTCATGCAATTATAATAGCAAGATAATTATATTACCAAATTCAATATGAGAATTAAATGAAAAGATTTTTATGATAAGCACAGTTCTGGACACATAAGCTTTTTCATTATGTTAATTATACTTATTTGCATGCTTTTGTCCCTCCTATACAAGTGTTTGAAAGATAAAGGACCTATCAAATTATTATTTGATCCCTAGGATCTAGGCAGTGTCCTGTCACTAGCTGCTCTGTTAATGTTGATGATAAAGATTTATCTTGGAGGAACAGAAATATTAGCATACTGTGAATGTAAGCAATTCATCCAATGTCGAAAAAAATTATCACATTGTTCTATTTCACATAATTTACAGACCATTTAACCATTAAAACCCTAAACCATTAAATACACACACACACACACTATAGTTATAGGTCTCAGGAAGTCAGTTTCATGAAACAAAGACTACTGACTCTGTGTTACTGAGTTTGAGTGAAATGGGTCATAGAGGTAGAGAGGCTGGATGCAGATAATTCTACTCAAAAAGTTTTAAAGGCATTTAAGAGCAAGACACATTAAAGGCAAGGTATAGAGATGGCCCATATACCCCCTGCCTCACACATGCACAGCCTCCCCTGCTGTCAATATCATGCACCAGAATGATGTGTATTTCACCAAGGATGACACCACATGGATACATTGTCATCACCTGGACACTATGGTTTACCTTATGGTTACCTCTTTGAGTTGTGCATTCTATGGTTTGGACAAATATATAAATGATATTATACTATCATAAGAGTGTTTTCACTGCCCTAAAATTCCTCTGTGCTCTACCTATTCATCCTTATCCTGTTCTGCACCCCTGGAAACCACTAATCTTGTTAATGTCTCTGTAGTTTTGCCTTTTCCAGAATGTCTTAGACTCAAACAATGTGCAACCTTTACAGATTCCACTTAGGAATATGTACTTGTTGCTTCTCTTTATCATTTTATGACTTGATAGTTCATTTATTTTTAAGGCTAAATAATATCCCATTGTCTGAATGTATTATGATTTATCCATTCACCTAGTGAAGACGTTTTGGTTGCCTCCAACTTTTGGCAACTATGAATAAAGCTGCTATAACTATTACGTGCAGGTCTTCATGTGGCCATGGGTTTTCAACTTCTTTGTGTTAATGACAAAGAGCATGGTGGTGGGATTGTAGATTAAGAGTAAGTTTAGTGTTGTGAGAACCTGACAAACTGCCTTTCAAAGGTAGTGTATCATTTGCATTCAACAATATAATATTTTATGCAGCAGTTTTTACATATTCTCATGCCACCCTCAGAAAAAAATCCATGAAGCAGGTGTTCCCACATTTACATGGAGGGGGAGGG
This sequence comes from Galemys pyrenaicus, assembly GCA_019455555.1. Classification (NCBI taxonomy): domain Eukaryota; kingdom Metazoa; phylum Chordata; class Mammalia; order Eulipotyphla; family Talpidae; genus Galemys; species Galemys pyrenaicus. The sequence goes on from JAGFMF010011864.1 coordinate 2,149,706, forward strand.
AACTGAAACCAGAGATTAGTTACTGGATATTCAGTTAACACCCAGCACAGGTTTAAACTGAAGACACCTGCTCTAATATCTCTGACCCTTCCTTCTCTGTGAATAATTCCTAGGCAACAGGCTTGCTATAGATTTCTAGAACAAAGTGCTTGCTGGACCCGAAGTGTTCATGACCTGAAGTAATACTAATTTTTCTGCTAGGCAATGGGCATGGCCATGTAACTGCAAGGCTAGATGGTCAAGTCTCTCATAATGTGTGACTCTGTCAATCTCTTTTGATGGTCTATTCATCTATTCTCTTCCAGAATAACATGGGATCACCATAATTTAACAGTTTGATTCAGTAAAGAAATCTAGAAAAAGTATTTATTCAAATACCTGTAATGACTCACTATACAAATAGTTTTACTGTACTTGTTTTCTATTTCATATAAGCTGTTACATACTTGTCCCCCCAAAAAAATACACTGAATGTGAGTTAGGTGGAAGGTTTGCAAATCCAGGAAATCAATAAGACTGTATATATTAAGTTCCTATTATGCACAGCTCTTATTAGTTTAAAGCTAGTATCTTTTTCATCTTAATGACCCATCAATTCTCATTATGTTGGTTTGCAACAATAGGACATCCCAGTCATTGCAAATCTCCCGAGGGGCTTCTAAATTATTTCAGAAAACAGTGTAAATATTATTTCACTAGAATTACCATAAGGAAACGTATCCTTCATCTCCTGTGCAACCTTCCTGTCTGCTTGCCTGCTTTATCCCCACTTCCAGACCCTTCCCATGCCCTGTCCAGGAGATGCATTTACTGTCTTTTCATCCAAATGGACCTGTTCCCCTTGACAAAGTCTTATTAGGATCTCAGGCTCAGCCTGAGGTGCCATAGGCAAGCCTTTGACAGGTGGAGGATACTCTGACAATTTCCAAGAGGTTTCAGCAATCAGGTTAACAGGAGGTAATGAATAGTCTTGTCAAATTGAAAGAGTCATTAAAAATGGGTTATTTTCAAAAGGTGTGAGAAAATGGAGGGAAATCCCAAAAGAAAACAGTACTGTAGGGTTAAGTAATAGGGGTAAGTATAGGTGACAGACACAGGATGTTACCATCCCTTGCCCTGCAGGTACCAAGAAGAGAAGGCAGTCAATAGAGACAAGGACAGAGAGGGTGCATGGAGAGAGGCCTCCTGATCAAAGTCCTTGGCTCAGGCTGGTGGAGAAGCTGTCCAGGTGACTGGGCAGGAAGTATCCCAGTCAGGAGCACCCCCTCCCTTTGAACCCATCTCTGTAGCCCATAGAACGCAGTCTCTTGGGACAGAGGTGGGCAGTGAAGACAGATGAACATTCTGGGGGTTATGGCAGCAGTAAGGATGACTCTGTTGTCCATTTTCACGTGTGTCTTGTGTACAGACAAAACTGATGCCAAAATGGACTAAAAGGTGTTCATTCCCCATACTGCTTATTGGTAAGTATTACAGTAAGACCTAAAATGAGAAGGATATAGTATATAACATTAATGAAATAATGTTTTATATCACTCTTCAAATATAAAACGATGGAATATTTTTCCACGTTTAAAAATTCTTGAGGAGAAAAAGAACCCAAGGATTCCTAAGAGCTGCCCATACTGGTGAGAGAAATTTACCCAAATTCCTACATCCCGAAGGCAGGCAGGACTTTCTGTGACTTACTGCCTAACAATGTGCTTGTGGCAGTTCATCTACAAATTCCAGCCATGTGCTGTGGATACGGAATCAGTGTTTTCCCCTTTTGGCATCAGGCAAAATCCACTCCTCATGGTAGTATTTTTCCTAATAATATATGGTCTTTATTTTGTTTGGGTCAGCATTCCTTGTTTTAACTAGTCACATATTATTCAACGGCTTCCCCACAAGACTCCCTGTATGGGCAGAATGGGTATCAGAAATACGTGGAACTCTCCAGTTACCATGTTGATACAACTGTGAAGGACAGTGAGAAAAATGTTTCCTTGATTCTGTGATTGGCAGGACAAAGACTTCCTTCCCAGTTATACAGATGTTGTAAACAGGAGGCAGTTTATTAGAAACTCATCCTGAGATTTAATAAATTGGATGCTGTCAGCAATATTTAGTCTCATCATTAATTGGGTTGATAATACATACAAAGGATTTTATAGATGCAGCCATTTGTGGTTAGTATCAAAGATAGATTATTAACAGAATGGCTTTTGTGTGGAATCCTTTTTGGGAAAGAAACTAAAATTCTTTGGGCTTTCTTTTTATTTATTTATTTTTTTTGGTATTTTTTTTTTTAAATTGAGATAGCATTGGCTTACAATACTGGATGTGCTCTCCTTTTTCCAGAACACACTAAGAAAGAAGCAGGTTGGCGAGACAGGGACCATCAGCTGCTCTCCAGTTAATGTGATTCAGCATGAAACTGTAGCTGCTTGGCTCTGGATGCAGGTCAGAACAGAAAACAGAACTGGGCTGACTATTTCAACTGGATGAATTTACAGAATGATGCATAAGTACTAATGTAAACAAATCCATACATTTTATTCTGTGCTATACTTAAAATCATTTCTATAAATCAAATTGGGCAAACAAATGTTATATGAACTAAAGATAATCTGATTTGTTATTTTGTAAAATTCCATTCTAATTTTTCATTCACAGGTAAATCTAGTTGATCCTAATTTACCTCCCAAAATGGACATTTAGCATAGAATACGGGTAAAAATGATCCTTTTAAATAGTGTAAGAAATGAATAACCATTTGGAAAGAGAGAAAATTAACTGAATATTCAAACTATAAGTCAGAATATACTAAATATCTTGTAGATATAAATGTCAAAAACTGAAAATATACAATTACAATAAAACCTTGGTGAATTAGTTTATAACCTAGGAGAGGAATAATCTTACAAACCATGGAAAATTCTAGAAAAATACACACGGCTTTGCATGGCAAAAGCAAACCAAAAGAAAACAGAAACTATCACCATAAGCATAATCAACAAATGACAAACTAGAAAAAAATATTTCTAATTTATAAATTAGAATAACCTTTTAAGGTTAATTTAGGTTTTTTTAAGGTTAAGATAGTAAAGAGCTGTTCTAAAAAGAGAGAAAAAGACCAAAAACTTAATGGAAAATGGACAAAAGATGTACTTAAATGGCTCACTACATATACATATATAATTGTACATTAATGTAAGAAAACAAAGATTAAGCTTATCAGACAAAATACAAATTATATTACACTGATATATCACCTTACAAATATCAGACTCACAGGAGGGAAAACAAAATTGCCCAAGCCTAATGGCAGGGAACTTAGCAATATCTCAGAAAAGTACATATGCTTGTATCCTTTCATTTAGTCAATCTCACTTTCAGAAATATGGCCTAGAGTTTTCTAAGAATCTGAAACAGCCCTTACACATACTATATATTACAAACTAACTACAGGTAATACAAGACTAGCAAAAAAATCTTCTTGAACACAGGGGCTGACTGAATAAACTATGATCCATTCTATGGGTGAAGAATTAGTCAGATTCCTTTCCCTTCTGCACGAGGATTTAACTTTCAGTGGCCAACATTGTATTCCTGGCCCTTGATAAAAGAAGAATGTCAACTATATCTCAGTGATATTGCCTCTGATGAAAATGACCTCTGACTGCATCTAGATTTCGGAAATTGTAAATAAATTATAAATCACTTCACTGGGGAGACTGACATTTGTAACTTGGTTTATGACTTTTGGGGACTCTGAAAATGATGCCTATGGAATTGTTAGAAGAGATACTGCCTCCTGGAGGAAGGAGGATGCCTCACTCTCTTCCTCCCCTCCCATTCCTACTCCCACCTTTTCTGCTATGAAACTAATCTCTGTGCACCTGAGAATTGTCACCTGGGACAACAGCACCTGAGAAACGTTGTGGGGTGTCACCAGTAAGGATGACCAGTTTGAAAAATCTCTCACTAGCCAAAGTTGGAATAATTTGAACATATAAACTATCCTCTATAATTTTGATTTTCACATAGTGAATAAACTTTCACAAACTGAATTAAGAGTAATTTCAATAAAGGGGGAACACTATTTTTACAGAATGCCAAAAACAGATAAACCAGAAGTGACATTTAGAAAGTCAGTTTCTCTGATTAAGTTTTTTAGCCAGTAATTGACAAAGGACCCTGAGATCCTAGCACCAAAATGTCTTTTAACAAAATCTCTATATGGGGTCAAAATATCAGAGTCCTTACTAATGCGAAGGAAAAATGTTTCCACTCTGGAGGGGTGCTCCCACACTACTTTCAGCAAACACCATTAATGAAGACCATTACATTGTGTCTTGTAACTCATGCAACAAAAAGGACAACAGAAAGTACTCAGCCATCCCAAATACTTGTTCCCAAAATGCATTTAACTAGAACACCAAGTCTCTAAAACAAAGCTCAGGCTACAGAAATAAAGGAGATAGAGGGAGTAAGCATAAGAAAGAACAATAAAACCCAAAATATGGGAAATTCTAAAATATAACTCTCATGGAGTCCACTGCTGTTGAGAAATGAGAAATGGAGGGGGTCTGTTTTAGATTAAAAGGGACGAGAAGCATCCCTTATGAAGCAAGGGGTTTGGCGCAGCACTGTGAGGCTTCCTTAGCCACTGCAGCGTGAGTTTGATTCACGGTGTGGGAGGGGATCCACATGGGGCAGCAGAGCTCTCCTGTGTTTTCCGTTGCTCCCATCAGCAGTGTATTACAGTCGCTCTGCCTGTTCTGCACCCCACTCTGTCTCTGGTGAATCCGCTCACCCCACCCCCCACACCTCTGGTCTGTACCTCAGCTCTTGTATGCATAAATAAAATCTTTAAAATAAATAAATATTTTTTAAAAAAGATAAAAGGGGCAAGAGAAATAGTACCAAAGGCAATGTATGTGTTTGGATAAGGTCCTATTTCGGGAAAAATGGCTGTAAATAATTCTTGGGGCAATTGAGGAAACTTCAATATGCTGTAGATATTAGATGATATCATAGAGTGATCGTTTATTTGACTAAGTGTAATAGTGCCATTGTGATTGAGTAGGAAACAACCCTTATGCTTTGGTGATATGCACTAAAGTTGCTTAAAGGTAAGGTTTCATGACATTTATAGCATTTTAAATGGTACACATATCTGTATGTTTTAAAATTTTGGAATTAAAACAGAGCAAAAACTAAAGGAAAAAACTACTAACAAAAACTAAATTGTAGCCACTGACAAGTAAAATCATAAAATCACTCTTCACATGAATAAAGGGAAAAAGTATGGGCAGGTTTATGGCAAACTGGGCTAAAGGATCACTTGAGACGTGAGAAAAGGATATAAATATTTTACTGATGAAAATGAACTCCGACTGCATCTAGACCCCGGGAATTGTAAATAAATTATAAATCACTTCACTGGGGAGACTGGCATTTGTAACTTGGCTTATTCTTATGGGGACTCTGAAAACAATGCCTATGGAACTGTTAACAAGAGATACTGCTTCCTGGGGGAAGGAGGATGCCTCACTCTCTTCCTCCTAGTTTGGTGAGACATGTATATTTTCCATTATCTAAAATAACAATGAATTAACAGCATAAACACTATTAACTAATATATTCAGTGTTCAAAAATTTTAAATATTTTTGATTATAGTTTCCAAATTATATAAAATATTGGGTTGTCAGAAAAGTCCTGATGCATTTTTTCAGTTTTCTATGCAAACAGGCATCCCTGCTTTCCTGACACCCCAATAGTTTGGTAAGGAGGAAGGTGGAATTCATGAAAAAAATAGTCAATCCTGCATGTAGATCCTCTTTCAACTGATATTTGGAGAAATACCTTCTACATCATCTGTACTGTTTAATAAGTAGCAAAACCATCCCTCTGGTTTATAAGTACTTAGTAAGAAAACTACACACGACTTAGAAGAAAAGTGTGCAGAAAGATAAAATCCCAACTAGTCGTTTATAAAAATTGCCATCACAAATCTATCAGCTGTTGGCCACATACACTGAATCTTCTTTCCTTCTAGGGTATTCCAGATGGGCAATGATACTGACTTCCTTAACAAAAGGGCATATATGTATACACACTATACATATAATATTTCTATTTAATGCCTGCTTATTTTTAAATTGTGTATACTCAATTTATTTTTTAAATTGTGTATATAATATTTCTATTTAATGCCTGCTTATTTTTAAATTGTGTATACTCAAACTTTAATTTTTTATTTAAAATATTAAATGATTTAATCATTTAAGAAACAATAAATGATTTCTTGAACAGAGACTTGAAAAGAATGTGCACTGTTCTATACAGGGTACAGCTTGTAAGTTTCATTTAATTGATCATGTTCTTCAAAACTTTTATATCTTTTTCATGTTTTTATCATATATTATAAGTAATACTATATATTAATAATTCTACCAGTTATTCACAAAGAGATGCTGAAAATCTCCACTTACTATTATCAATCTCTTCACTAATCCCATCAGTTCTATTAGTTCCTCTGGGGGGTATTTTGAAGCCCTCTTAGCCTGTGTGTACACACTTACTATTGTTATTTCTTCTTGAAGATTGTTGGTGTTTGGTGGTGGTTGTGAAGTGGTAACATACACACTCAAAGAGGTATGAACCTATTTCCATAAAACAAAATACAGTGTTGTAAACATTACCTCAACAAAAAATATATTAATATTGAAAAGTTCCTTTCTATTTCTGATTACATTCTTTCTTGTGGAGACCTGGGTCTTGGCAGTAGTGTAACTTCTCCAGACTCCTTATGATTATAACTTGACAGAACATCTTGGGCTACCCTTTTACTCTTTAGCTACTTGTATCTTTATAATAAAGGTTTTTTAAAGGCAATACATGCAAGTGAGCTTTGATTTCAATTTTTATGCAGTCTGAGAAGTTTGATTCCTAGGTGGAATTTCTGGACCATTTATTTTAAAGTTATTATTGATGTGGTTGGTTTCAATCCACCACACTGTTATCTGTTTTCTATATTTGTCTCATTTAGTCTTTCTCCTTTCCTCTTTTCCTCCCTTGAGTAAACTTCCATTTCTTATGGCTATAGTTCTTTGTGCTATTATTACCATATATTTTACTTTTATGTGTCATGAACCCATATTACATGCATTTTTTTCTTTAACCTCTCAATAAATATATAAATAAAATGAAAAACAAGGAAAAAGTTTTCATATTTATCTACATATTAACTCTGTCTGGCGACATCACTCCTTCATGTAGATGCTTTCACATGGTACTATTCTTTTCTGAATAATTTGTTTCATATTTCAGGTAGTGTATTTCTACTTGGCACAAATCTCAGTTATTGGCAGCATGGAATTTTTATTTAGATGTTTAACTTGAAAGATGAAGAGGTGAAAAAATTCTTGGTAGACTATGGTATTTCAGCACTTCAGTTGTGATGTTTAGTTGTCTTCTGGCTTGAATAGTGTTTACAAGAAGATTGTAGCCACACTTATCTTTGTTTCTCTGTATTGTATTGTGTGTGTATTTGTGTGTTCTGGCAGCTGTCAAGATTTCTCTTTATTGATTTTTATTTTATGATAGTGTTATTGGTGTCATTTATCTTTCTGGAGGTTCACTGAACTTCTTGGAACTGTGAGTTTACAGGGTGCATCAGATTTGGAAGGCTGTTAGTCATTATTTTTTCAAAAACATTTGTACACTAACCTTTTCCAAACTCTGCAACTCCAGTTACATATATATTATTCAGTTTGACTCTGAGGTTCTGCTAATTTCTATGTGTTTTTGAAGCACTTTTCCATGTGTGTTTGAAGCTGGATAGATAGTATTAGTATGCCATTAGGTTCACTGATTTTTTTTCACTATCTAATCCCCTGTTAAAACCTATTAGGTGATTTTAGAGCATCACAGAGGTTGCATTTTCTTTCACAAGAGTTCTACTTTGTGACTGTTAAGAAATGTCATCCATTTCTCCTCATTATATTTGTTTTCCCTTACTTCCTAAATATTTTAATAGTTCTATTAACTTCTATACTATTCATTCAACATCTATGCACTTTAAAAAACTTTATTTCTATTAGCTGCTATTTCTTCTGGTTACGTCATATTCTATTGTGACTTTATATGTCTAGTAATTTTTTAAATATTTATTTTATTTATTTATGCATACAAGAACTGGGGTGTAGACCAGAGGTACCTACACCTCTGGTGGGAGGACTCACCAAAGACAGAGTGGGGAGCAGAACAGGTAGAGTGACTGAAACACACTGCTGAGGGGAGCAGCGGAAAACACAGTAGAGGTCTGCTGCACCATGTGGGTCAGTACTCATACTATAAAAATGCTGCTGACAGTATGATAGTACAGACATTTAACTCTTTGTGCCACCAGGGAGGCCCAATGTTTAGTAGTTTTTTAATGGATACTAGACATTATGGTTTTACATTGCTGGGTGCCCAAGGGGTTTTATTTTCTCCTTTAATGGGAGCCGGATTTTGCTTTGGTAGGCTGGTAAGCTTCCTTGCAGATGAGCCTGATCCATTCAGGGCCTCTTTTTCAGCTTTTCTGTGTGGATTTGGAATAGCCATTACTCCAGTAGCAATTCAGTTGTACTACTAAGGCCTTATTCATTAGAGTCCGTGCTACGATGCTCCAAATGACTACTGGGTTATAAACCTATTGGGGGGGTTGGAGTGGGCAGATTTCCTGGCTGCAAGCCCTAGGCACTATTTAGCTTTCAGTTCTCTCCTTCTTTAACTTAGTGAAATTTCACCTTAAATATTTATGAGTAGTGGCCAGCAAACACTCAAAAGACCATAAGTAGATTTTTGTGGTTCTCTATCTGAAGATACCCCTTGTGAAATGATCCCCCACAAATTCCAATCTCCATTTCCTCCAAGATAAGATCATATCTCTACTTAGATGTTTATCTGAATTGTAATGATGATAAAACATTTGCATTTCATTCATGAAGAATACTTCCAAGAAAGCTCATTTTCTTTATTAGTTTTTAGATGACAGATTCAAAATAGTTATACCTGCCATCACAGATTTTTAAAAAAAAATTCTCTTGTGAAAATGCTGGAAGGGTTATGTCATAGCCAGATTTATGGGGGACAAACATTCTCTAATTTCTTTTAAAATTTTAACTAATGAATCATTTCCTACAGGCAAGCCTGCAGAAGGAAAACTGGCAGAATGGTGAGTCTGTTTTTATGGATATAAGATCATTAGTACTAATCTTTGATGGACACAACTCATTAATTCTTAGAAAATATTGATGGGGGAGGAGAGAAAGAGAAATAAACATGAAGCAGAATCGGTAAGTATCATTTCATTCCTTAGATCTTGGAATTGAAATGTAAGTACTATAAAATTAATTAAATTTAAAATCAAAACAAAAACCTCTATCTTAACAGGGAAAAATCTGAGATCATAAGCTAAACTTCCTTGAATTTGTTGAGGATGTGCCACTATCAAATGATATGCTTCTCCAAGGAGACAATGTTAATTTAAACACGTTAAAAATAATGTTGTAATCTAACTTTCCAAGAAACAGTTTAGTTTTTGAAGACACATGCACACAATATGCACCAATATAGCAACCATCATTGTAAACCTTATTGTCATGCAAAAGGATGTTGATGCATTTTATACAGATACATACTCAGGTGTGAGCTGTGAGACCCACTGGAACGTGGATGAATGACCAGGCTGTCTGGCAGATGGAGATGGTACATAGGAGGGAAGTGGTGTCTGGTAGTACAAGGTCTGGTTACATGGGGCCGGGAACAGCAGCTTCTATCCCCTGCCTGGCACTTTATCAAAGTAGAACAGAAGCAACTCCAGAGCTGTCCCAGGTGGGTCCTGCTCCGGGATGTTTCTCAGTAGAGCTGAGCTCATAGTGAGCACATTTTCAGAGACCTGTGAGCTGCCTAAAAGCTCTTAACACATCCATTCCCTGCTTTAGAGGGGATCTGATATCAGACAGACACAGACTGAAGAAAATGTAGTGGGGTTAAATAATAGGGGTCCATGGCCACCAGAGGACAGGGGTTTCTAGTCCTAGGACATCTGACTAATGGGAGGTGAGGTGCAAAGGACACATGAGGGAAGGGGACCAGTCAGCTAAATGCCTCCTTAACCTCAGCTAACATGGTTGTGACAGAGAGAAGAGTGAGAAGAGTTTGAAAGGATTCAGGATCAAGGAAGGAATTTATATTTTTAAAGGTGGAAGTGACTTAAGTTTCCTAAGAAGATTGGAGAAGCATATGAGAGACAGGTGGAGACAGATCTAGCTCGGGGAGATAGGCTTCCTTCCCGTGATGTGGGACCATCCAACCAACTCGTCTGACACCGAGAGGCAGGCAGTGCCAGATAACTGCTCTGGAGGAGTTTTCACTGGTGCATGAAGATGGCACTGAGAAAGACCATACAAAATTTCAAATGGTGAAAACAGAGCAGTTATAATACTCAAAATTGTAGTAGGTGTATTATGTTTAATTGAATGCACCTGCTGCATGCTATTTATTTATAGCTGTGGACAGTATAACTACATTATACAAACTTAAGACAATGGTGAAATAAAAAAGTCAGTGCATATACCTCATAGTTTCATAAAACTTTTACAATTGTGTTTTTTTAATTATATGCTTTTTAAAAACACAGTCTTTCTTTGTATTTTTAAATGATTGTAATAGGGTATATATGCAACTAGTATAAGGCAAAGTTTGTTCCACTTATCATAATCATGTTTCCATCTTACACAGTATTTACAACCATCATTTTAATAGTAAAATGGTAAGCTGCATAATTTACTTAGCTTTATCTCTACTGCTAGCCATGGCTATACCTAAGCTCAATCATTGCATAAATCTCAATTATGGTTCCAAAAGAGAACCTCAGGTATTATCAGTGGCCACTTTCTTTTTCTACAGAGATGAAAAGATACAAAAAAGATCAGTGAATTTCATCAAGATGGCATAGGAAAGAGTAGCAGAGCCAAAGACCGAGCCCCCTACCACAACACAGCCAGGGATGGACTGGCAGGTCTTATCCACCTGCAGTACCCCAGCCCAGTGCTCCTCAAAGTTCTAGCTTGTACAATGCTTACTCTGGTGTGCACTGAGATAAAGGGCTTGCAAAAGAATAAGGGAAGCAGTGCACTTATTTATAGTCTAGACTGATCAGTAACTATCAGCTCACACACCACAGAGGGTGCTTTGAACAGCACAGCTCTAATTGAAAGAAAAATGACTCTCAGAATGTCTGATTCTCTCTGTTCCTATGAGTGAAATTAGTAAATATTATGTGGGCATTTCATAGTGATATTTACTTTATTACTCTTATGTTTTTTTTGAATAAAATGAAGAGCCTAAGAAATTGACTTTTGAAAAATAAAGCATACACACTTGTCTGCAAGTAGGAGCATGGTGTGCTTACTATGTAGGTTTCCATGACTTTATTTAGAAGGAGTCACATGAAACTTGAGTATAGAGGAGGTGTTTTGTCCTTTTAGCCTGGTCCTTTTTTTTTTTTTTTTAATCTGCTACTTAACAGCATTTTTGGAATCCATGTTCTCCTGTGTTTATCTAAAAGAAACCAATCTTTGAAAGTCAACTTCATACCATATAACTCATGGGTTTCATCAATTCCTGACTATTAAAACAATTGTTTCAATAATTTTTTCATGGGTCTAATCACCCAATGTACTATGGTTAAATGTATTCTGTTTTGCTCCCCCTCAAGCAGAGGAAAATAACAATACTTGAATTAAAACACACACACACACACACACACACACAGGATGATATAATACCATGATTCATCACACTCACTGTGAATTGATTTTCAGAATGACAAATTTGGATACGGTGCTTTTAAAAATATATTCTATAACTTACAGGCTAGCTGGAAGTTAATTCTAAGTGTGAGAAAAATTACTATTGAATCACCAGGATAAAATAGAACACCAGTGGCAACTGATTTCATTTCTCACTTAATAAATCAACCTGCACACTAATTAAGCTGAAAGGAAATTATGAGTCTTGTTTTTAAAGATCTCGAGAGGAAGAACTGATACCACCATCACTGTGAAGGGTGGCATATTATGCCCTCCTTAAAGGAAACCCCAACCCCAATGGTGTCCCTTCCACAATCATTCTCTCAAATTAAAACAATTAAGCGTTGTTATTATTACTGTTAATGGCAGCAGACAACAGTCTAGGCACACTGGCTATATCTAGTCATTTCTCACAAACTCCATAAGAGGTAAGCACTAATATTTAATTCCATCCTATAAAGGTGGATATTAATTATGGAGAGCATGTTAAATGCTAATAGCACAGAAATGCTAATGGCATGTGTGCATCCAATTATGCCCTTTTAAGGCATGTTAGAAAAGAGAGCAGTAGCCACAAAACTGGACCCAACAGATTATTCCCAAGATGGCAACTGAGTATGTGTGGGAGGGTTAATGGTGGTGGTCAGTGTGGGGTTCAGGGGAGGGGACATACACACAAGTGTTGGTTGCCAATGAGGACCTTCTGTGCACGACCATGGAGACTCTGCCCTAAATTCTCCCAAATAAAAGTAAACATCTCCTCAGGGAGCATTCTGAACACAAATTCTATCTTCATTGCTTACTAGACAAGTTTTTGCTTTGCTTAACCAAAACTGGCACCATGAAGTCTTTTGCAGACTTTAACCAGAAGCACTTAGATAAGTACTGAGATTCCTGACCCCAGAAACTGAGATAATATTTGTTTTACTACAGAATTTTGGAGTAATTTGTTATCTAACAATAAATAAATAAAATACAGATGCTGAGTTTGATAAAAACTAAACCCTTGTTTTATTATATCATTCATATTTTACTTCATTTGCATTAAACTTGACCCATGAAGGTATTAAAATCACATTAAATAAGTGACATTTTTCTTAAAGTTTTTAAATTTGCAATATGTCTGAACATTTCCCCTTTAAAGTTTATTTTATAAATGAGATCATTTATATCTTATGTTAACTCTGAGGACGTCCTTAATCTGAACATTCTGCTCAATATCAGGTTTGTTAACCACTCCATTATTTCTCGCTGATAATGGTCTTTCTTGGTCTTCCTTGGCTGTCTACTGATCGTGGCTAGTGAGAGTCTGTATTTTCCCACCTGTAGATGTTTTTAGTAATAGTGGGGTACAGAGATGGCAGACTAGTGGGGAGGTCATACAGCTGGCTTATCTTTGCAGTGTGTAGTTTACTCATCTATGGCTCATGTTACCTGCTGTCTGGGATAGTACCATGTCTTTTAAAGATATCTGGTATCTAAGCCTGGGGTAAACACCGCTGCTGCCGCTGAGAGTCTAGGGGGAGAGGGAAGAGTAACAACACAACTGTGCAATTTCAACTGCTCACTTAATGGTATGATGATCCCTAGAACCCGTGGATTTTGTGGCTTCATCAGAATCCTTGGATTTTGAGGTTGTGTGTTTGCAGAATCTTTAGAATCGTCCCAATCTACAAAAGAGTCCTCTCAAGTACTGTTTGGACTGTGGTTTCTGCTTGTTTCTTTCTTTCAGCAACGCTTCAAAAACTCTGATTGGCTAATGACACTTTCTTTTTTTCTCCTTGATTATTGCTAAGGATGTATCATAAACACATATTTATATTTAAACTATAAATACATATCTATTAAGGGGTATGAGATGAGCAGAGTTATATGCTCATTTTGCCAACTGAATCCAATTAGTAAAATATTTATATTCTTGAACTTATATTTAAAGTTATATGCTTGAAACTAGGCTAAAAAAGACTTCATCTAGAAACAGTCCATTTTTAATAAAACTGAGAAACATGTCTCAACTAATGTAATGCTGGTGATTAAGTATTTGAGTTGAACAGTAGGCACGTGGTTCTGTCATGGGGTGGCTGCTGCTCCTGACATCAGCACATTGGGAGCCAGGTACCCTAATCTGGGTATAGAAAGTGATACTTAGAAAGGCTGTGTAGACAGAAACAGAAAGTATGGTTTTGAAATTGTTCCAGTGGACTACATAATTTTTTTCAAGGGCAGGTAAGAATCTTAATTATCTGTTTGGGCTTGATTTTTCTTTCACTATTTATGCATTTTATAATCCACTTAAAATATAATATTTTAGCTTATGAATAGAGAGAAAGGTGCTCTCTTTAGCTTATTAAAAACACATAATTACAAATTCATTTTATATTTTTATAGCATGTGAGTTAATGCCTCCAGGCTGAATCTATCAAATATTTCACAAAAATCTTTTTTACCAGATAAAATGAGGTATCAATCAATCGTTGCCAGATGCCAACATCTAGCTACATAATCTTTACCAGATAATTCTCCTGGCACTACATCACCATCTTACTCTTGACCTACATACTGTGATTAGCTTGAGGATTGAGTGTGATAAATCTTTCAGAATACTCATTTATTATTCCCAGTTAAAAATTTCCTTTTCATAAATTCTTTTTCCTCTATGATGTCAGAGAATCAAATCAATATAGGTAGAAATGATCAATGTGTGAAAAAGGAAAAATTGAAATGCTAACTTCATTACAGCTGTTCACTTCCACAATAGGTAGAGGTTAAAAACATGTATTTTGCTTCCTTTTGTTAATTCCTACAAAAGGACCATTTGAGAATTAACAAAATAATAAAACAAAGAGTTAGGCAAGGATAACATTATTTGTAAAAACTAAATAGTGTAAATGTTTGTATGCATTTTAAGACATTTTAGTATTTGTAATACCTAGTATTGTAGGTCAGGAAGTTAAAGCAAAAAAGCATTTAATGTAGAAACACCATAAATCTGAGATAGATTTCTAGTAATTAAGCTCACTGTAAAATGACATGCATAGGTTGCTGTTGCCTAGAAGTACAATTTAAAAAACAACTATGAGCAGGGGTTAATATCCAAAACATACAAAGAACTATTGAAGATCAACAATTAAAAAAAGCAGTTAAAAATGGACAGAGGATCTGAAGGAACACTTCTCCAAGAAAAACATACTTCTGGTCAGTAGGCACATGAAAAATGTCCATCGTCTCCTATTAGGGAAATGCAAATCAAAACCACAAGATATCACCTCGCACCTGTGAGAATTTTATCCAAAAGACAAAACACAACAGTGTTGGAGACCACGTAGAGAGAAGGAACCCTTATATATCAGTGGGGGGGGGGGGAGCGTAAATAGCCATATGGAAAGTAGTGTGGAGATTCCACCAAAAAAAGTAAAAGTAGAAGTTTTAAAATTCAGTTAGTCCACTTCTGGGCATTCATACACACACACACACACACAATGAAAAAACAAAACCACTAATTAGAAGTGTAATAATCACACCTTATTCACCTAGCATTATTTACATTAGCTAAGAACTGGAAATAATCAAAGTACCTGCTGATTAATGACCTCATGCCTATATGGTATTTGGAGAAAACAGAGGGACTAAATAAGAAATACAAACTTTTGGACTATAATATTAATTAGTGGTTACCAGGAGAGGGCTGGAGGGCAGGTAAACTGGAAAAAGGGGGGGATAATAGCATGGTGAAAGATCAATTTGGACTATTAGAGGTGAACTTAATGTAGTCTACACAGGTGTTGATATTTAAATATGCACCTGAAAAATAATAATACTACAATGTAATATTACTTCAGTAGAAAATAAATAAAATGCCCAGTTGGTTCTAAAATGTATTCCATTGTGTTCTGAAGATACTGAATTCCACTTCTGAACCTGTAAGAAAATGACTAGTTTTGAGAACTTTCTCATACAATTTTGTCAAGTGTAAATCCACAACACATTTAAGGAAATATCTTCATTAAGAGTTATTTTTTGAGTGAATAGCCACATAATTACATATTATTTAAAGATACAACACTTAAAGTCTTTAAGTACAAAGATCTTAAGACACACACTTAGCTTCAGAAAACCATCTCCATTGAATAATATCCTACGAATTTAGGGGAATTAAAAAATATCCATTTTCAATCAATACTTGACAATATACACTTAGACTAAAACATGAGATTTTTTAGGTGAAAAAGACTGTACTGGGGAAATATGATGTTCAGATTCAGATGAAAATATCCCAAGATTGATACTACTAGCTAAAAATCTCAATTTAGAGCAATCATTAAAAAGTCTTCAAAAAATTACTGGATTTAACTTTTGTGTATTTTTCTTTAAAAAAAAAATCTAGACACAATTCATCTTCTTTTAACCCACCTAAATAAATGCTATTTTAGAATTTTACAAAGTATATGAATGTTCACTTTGGATAATTCTTTGCCTGAAAAAAATATGTTGTCTTATTGATGTATCTTAATATTAAGGTTCAAATTTAACTCTGTGATTTTTCATGGCATCGGCTGGACTTAGGGAATTTTTCTTCAAGATGGTTCTTCAAAAATGTTCTTCCCTTTTGTTTTTTGTTTTTTTTTTTTTTTGACAATGAAGCTTTTATCCATATCTGATTTATTAAGATCTCTCCAAGAAACAATGTTTGGTACCAGTACTCTAAAATAATGCCCCATTAATTTGATTGTTTTGTCACAAAGTCTTTCTCTCTTTATCCACCTCAACCCCCTCTTTACTCATTCTGTCTTTTGAATGAATGTGAAATTATTCATGGTTTAGAGCTGAATGGGCTTGAGATCCTGCAAAATTAAAGTGACAGAATCCACTTTAAAAAAATACCTTCAAGCTACAAAGTCAAGTGAGCCTTGGAAATGGTAGAGGTCAGAACATTGCTCACAAATTATCCCAGTACAATTTAGCTTATGAATGTTTTGGAATTATACAAATGGCGTCTGATGACTCATAACTTGTACCTTAAATGTGTTTTGCTATTGTGCATTCCTTTTAGTCCAAGTATCCCTAAGGAACAAAGTGTTACCGAAGCAAAGCAGTTATGGTTTCAATTTCCCTCTATGATTTGCTTTCATTTGAAAACCAGTAAGGGGGAAAATGGACTAACTCCTAACATTATCAGAACTATATTTCTACAATGGTATCACTGGAGGAAGTCCCACCACTGACTTTATAGTCTTAACAAACAATGAGGAAACCAAGAAATAGGAAGATCTTACTTGGGAAATGAAATTTGCAACAATAAGTAATTAATCTTACAACTACATAGTTTGTACTTGAAACATTTAAACTTAAATAGCAAACACACAGTGGCTTACTTGATGTCAGTTGGTGTCATTCAACAATGGATATTTTTATGATAGGTTCACCATAATTTTATTTTATGGAATAATTTTATGGTAGGTTCACCATCATCAGATGGTGATCCACAGTCAGATAAATTTTAGATTATTATGGAAGGTGACCTGATTCTTTGTGTGTCCCTGAAACTCACTGTTTCCTAGGGAAGTCTTGTAATATGCACTATGGTGACCCTTTTCTTAAGTCAATGAAGCACTTATGACTCTAATACTCTAATATTGGTTTGGTTCATATTCCCTTCCCCCCACTCATTAGGAGAAAGCTCACTTTATCTTCCATGAAGTCCTAACTACCAGGTAAGGAACCCAAATTCTGATTATAATCACTTCTCAACTTTCTCCGAGGATGAGTAATAAACCAAGTGACAAGAGTGAGAATACTGGAACCCCACTGGGGGTACAGCAATTAAGGTATAGACTAAATGGCACATACATCATCTGCAGATATCTGTGTCCCCTGACATAGTATACATTATCAGAATTCACAGAACCAGGGAGAATAGAGGAAGACAGAGAAGTACCCACTTATTACAGTCTTGATTTAGTAGGTAATTGGATGAAAAGAAAACAAATTTCCATTTAGCATCTAGAGACCTAAAGTGATGTAGTGAAAATATCGCTGGTCTTTGAGTCAGAAGACTGAGGTGTCAGTTTACCTATACTACATCACTAGGTAACTTTTGACAAGTCATATTTACTACGACTGGCTTCCTCTGTCTCTGAAATAGGGTTAACATTCTCTAGGCCCACAGATTTGTTCTCAGATCCAAATGCTGCAACGTGTATAAAAGTACACTGTACAATTGTTACAGAGGGTGTCACCAAGGATGAAGCTCTCTTAAGTCCTCTTCCACACTGTTACTTACATTCATAATGTGAGGCTGAATATAATGTAAGTGATGTGCATTCAAAGTTGATGATGAGCGAAAAATACTCCCATTGTTACATACGACTTCCCTTCCAATTTCTCTGCCAAATCCCGATGTTTCACACTCTTTGAAAATCAATACAGAAAATTCAGAACACTGTAAACTTTTAGGAAGGCTGGTTCTGTGTTACTAGGAAGTACGTGTACTATCTTATCCATACTCAGTGTACAGTCCAGTGGTGTCAGATGTATTCATAAAACCCAGCTGTCATCGTCATCCATCTCCAGATCTCTTCCTATTTTGTAGAACTGCAATTCCATGCTCATTAAGTAACTCTTAGCTCTTCTCTTTCCCCAGGCCCTGGTAACCACCACTCTATTTCTTGTGTCTATGATTTTGACTATTAGTAATCATATCTTTTTAGAAAAATAATTAAAATTACAGGGGGGACAGAAATCTAAGTGACTGAAAGTAGACAATATTTATTTTTTTTAAAGATTTATTTATTTATGCACACAAGCACTGGGGTACAGGCCAGAGGTGGGGGGGGGGTGAGAGGATTCACCACAGAGAGCGTGGAGCAGAACAGGCAGATCAACAGAAGTACACTGCTGAGGGGAACAGCGGGCACAGCAGGAGAGGTCTGCTGCGCCATGTGGGTCCCCTCTCTGGCCTGCAGCAGGGATCGTGCTGCAGTGGCTGCGGTTTGTTTCATAGTGTGTTGCTTAACCCACTGCGCCACCAGGGAGGCCCAAGTAGACAATATTTATGAAATTCACTTTGAGTCAATTGCTGGCAAATTATTTAGAGATCTGAATAGCAGAGTAAAAACCAATATTTACACAATAAAATATTTTTATATTATCAGGTATATTAAGAAATTTAAGGGGCTATGCTATAGTAAACATTTAAATAAAAAAAAGAAGCAGTAAAACAAATTTACAACAAGAAAAAAGCAGGAGAAATATTTTCTGAAATGGTATTGTTATGTCATAATTTTAAATAGTTCCACTCTGTGTTCTGGGAAACAGCTGCTATTTAATAAATGATTTTGAAATTGAATATCAGATGTATTTATTACTATAAGAAAAATCTATCCACTTAATAACTGAATTTATAACAAAGCAAGATACAGCATTTCATTCCTAATGATTCTCTGAAATAAGTATGTTAAGAGAAATAATCTCAAACTGGTTACCAAAATGCCATTTCTCCAATTTTATTGGCAGATTATGAAAAAATGATCTAATTATGTATTATTCATATTTTCTGAGTTGTAAAAGGAATATCTAACTCTCCATGGGAAGACACTTATTATTTAGAGTTATAAGAAATATTTACAGCTTGGTTCACAAATAACTATACATAACATTTAGAGATCCAAACTGATTTCCAGCTTTGAAATCTGAATATAACAGGTTCAGTTTTCTAAAACACATAGTTTGCTTTACAGTCAATCATTCCACTAAAGCTTCTCAGGGGCTTCTACTGCCTCTAAGGTAAGTGTTAACTACAAGAAATGAAGGGAGTAAGGAAAAAATAAGAGTCTTCAAGGAGATAGGAGCTTTGAGGGAAGGAAGATACATGAAGAGATTTGTAATGCTACAAAATAAGGGCTTTGATAGTGGCATGAACATTGTGTTACTAGAATCCAGAGGAGATTGTTGAAGAGGCTTCCAACAGTAGAGATGCTCAGGGAGATGTGGTCTAAACACCCAGTAAAATATTATTCAGTCATCAAAAAGAACAAATCTATATCATTTGTAGCAGCATGGATGGAGCTGGAAGAGATTATATATGCTAAATGAAATAAGCCAGAAAGAGAAAGATAAATAATGAATGGTGTCACTTATAGGTGGAACATAGAAAAACCAAACAAAGTGTCAGGCAAAGACAAAACTTTAAATTCAACCCTTGAAAGCTGACCATAGATCTGCAGCTTTCAGAAGTGAGGTAGAGAGGGACAGGTGAGAACTGGGGGCAGTGAACAGAGAGATAGCACAGTGGAATTTGGTGGAGGTGCTTTGATAATGGCAGTGGTACAATGACCACACCTGAAGGGGATATCCTTTACAGTCAAAACGGTGGCAGGGATGTGGAACAGTGGTATATCAATAATGACAAATAAATTTAATAAATAAAAATAAACAAAAGCAGTCATGCTTCAGCTGGGTTTTGGAAACAAGGAAAAGACGGGTAACAGGCTCATCAGACAGAAGCAGCATCACATCAAAGACACAAGGTTGGAAAAGGACAGAAAGTGTTGGTGAGAAGTAAGTTCAATGAGGCTAAAGTCAGGTTGTGCTCTTAACTTTCTATGCAAGGAAATGTTATGAACCTCTTTGGGCTATTTCCTCTTTGGAAGGAAAAGGATGCATGGAATGGGAGAGATGATAAGGCTTCACATACTATCTCTTGTGAGGATGTTTTGATTTATGTAATATGATGGTACAGTGTTTATTTCCCATGTAAAGTGCCAATGAGCACTATCTAGAGCAAGTGGGAGATCCTGGGCATCATTTTCTTATCAATCAAGCCAGCCATTCAGTCTCATTGGGGTTCCTCATCCGTTTCTATACTAAGAGGACGATCAAACTGAATGATGACTTCAAGACAGCCAGTTCACAAGTTACTGTGGCTTTATGACCATCACCACACAAATAACAGCTCAGACTCACACTGAAAATCAGGCATATTTTTTGTCAGAAAGTTTTCCATTACAAATTTTTATATCAAATTTAATAAATAATGGGGTTATAAAATAGGCTTTCATATCTTCAGGTTGAATGATTCATTTAAAACCAAAAATTTCTGCCATTATATTTATTTAAGATAACTGTTTTTGAGGGACTTCAGAAAGATGGTAGAAAGCAGACAATAAACCTGATCAAAGGTAGAGACCTCCCTACTATTAATAAAGGGGCATCTTTCTTTCTCTCAATATAACATTGTTAAGGGAGCCATCTAAAATCTTTTTCGAGGGCTGTTTCAACTCAGCATGTTATTGGATTGCAATTTAACAGTTTTAATGGGCATTTTGACTTATTTGCTCATTGACAAACCATGGAAAAAACACTGAACCAGTCAGTTGTTACTTGTGGCTTTGTATAAAACATGTATTGGAACCGAATGAGAGAACAGTCAAATATTTCTTCAAGCAAGAAAAAATGAACCATGGGTTTTAAATATTCATTCCATGCATTTCTTCTTTAATTAAATAAACATTTATTGACCAACTACTATGTGCTGAGTAGGGTATAGACAATAGAAACCTGAAGATAATTTTTTAAAAAGCAGCAGTACCTGTAAGTGAGCAAATATTAAGAGGGTGGAGGACAGTGAATTCATGGAATTTAGGTTCCTGTGTGGTCCAAGGATTGCTGAGACTGAGAGAAGGATGAGATGACAATACGAGCTATGGAGACAGATTTGGGGTGTACTCATGAGGTCATGCAGGAGTGGTAGACTTTTGCCATGGGTCTGCTTCAGACTCTGAGAGTGGGTCCTAGCAAGAGATAGATGAGAAGACTAGCTCCCTTGGAGAGATGAGGTCAAGGGGCTTTGGGATAGCTCTCTGAATTTACTAAGGATATTAGAGTAACTGCCCAGAGCAAAAGTTGGTGAGAAGTAAGGGAGAAGGGCACGGTAGTGAGGCAGATGACAGGTACTATGAGTGGCGTGGCGTGCTCTCTCTGATTATTTAATGCACAAATTTAGAAATTTGGGCAGAGAATGGAGTGGGCTTGACCTGAAAGAGGCAAGAGAGCATGAAGGATTGATCACCTGGAAATAATGATAGGAAGGTATACTGAGGGAGAGAAAAAGAAGGGGGAGCCAAACATAGCAGAGAGGAAAATTCTTGGGGTAAGTGACAGGTGGCCACTCAATTGCTTAGTCTGGCATTATTCATAGTTGCATCTCCTAGTTCAAGGTGAGCATTTCCAGCACCCCCTTTTCATTCTGTAAAATGAAACTGGCTTGGAAGGCAAATTGTATGTCACTCTGGACACAGGCACAAAATGGCAATGAACACGCCAGCGAGACACAAACCTACACAGACATTCAGCTGGGGACAATCTAACCCACTCCCTCATGCACCTGCTCAACGAAGCCATGCCTCTCCTACCTAACAGAGAGAGCTTAGTGAAAAGGAACTTTGCCTCTTTAATTTTAATGTTCATTGATTTGCCTGTAGGCACTTTCAGGGTTTTTAATATTTTAAAAAGATTTAATGGAGAAGATTTGAAACTAAATCTTAAATACCTCAGGGGGGAAACATTAAGTTAAAACAAATATAGCCCTGACTTAATTTGAATTATTTTTCCATCCTGCTAGGATTGAGAGGAATAACTATGAGAAAAACAAAACTTTCCTAAAAATTCATTCATACATAAAGAATAGCTGGGTCTGTCCCAGTGAATGCACACGTTCTGCTCACACCACACCTCTCTTGCTGTGACCCCAGTGACTATGTTTTCATGACTGAGTTTACCAACAACAATTAAAAGGAATTTGAATGGGGAACAAAAAAAATTTGGCATGTTCATCAGAGACTCTCTATTTGTTATTCAAAACTTTGGGAACTGATTTTTTAAATTTCATATATATTTTAAATTATTTTTCATTCTTGTACAGTGTATATTTCTCATGCCCTGAAATTCCCATCACCAATTCACCTGTGTACCATCACCACAGTCCCCTGTGCTCTTCCCACCCATTTTGTTTCATCTTCCTCCTCTTCCCCTAGGGAATGTCTCAGATTTACAGTTGTCTGTTGATTTTGATTTTTAATTTACTGTAATTAATTTTTTCCCTTAGTTTGGGACTGATTTTTTAAGATGTATATACCATTAATAAAAACAAAAAAACTGAATTTAAAAAGAAGTTCTGTATTCAAATTCTGGTTGTACCTGTCCTTACTTCATTAAGTGTAATAAGCTTATTACTTAAATTTTCTTGACTTCCGGCTCCTTATATGCACAATTATATATTACTCCACAAAGAGAATGATATTTCTGAGACTGGTCAGAGAAGTGACTACAAGTGTTTGGAAGGACCCGACTCAGTTTGTTGGCACTTAACTGGACACTCAGCTCTTCAGAACTTACGTGGCTATAGCACTTCCACTGCTTCCCTTTAAGGAAGACCTGTTTTTTAATTTTTAATTTTTATTTTTTTATTTATAATTTTTTAAATTTACATATATTTGACATCAGTTGTAATCTCCATGTATTCCCCATCACCGTAACACCAGTGCACCATCACTTCAGTCCCCCGTGCTCCCGTCTGCTCTCAACCCTTCCCCTCTTCCTTCCCTACCAAGTGTCCCCAGTTTTTCCTGTCTTCATTTTTGGTTTTTGTGTCTTTATTGTTATTATTATTATTGTTGTTGTTGTTCTTATTCCTTTCCTTGATCCTTATTTGGTTCCCTTATATTCCTCCTTGGGGAGGAACCATCTGGTATTTTTCTTTTGCCTTCTGACTTACTTCGCTGAGCATAATCCCTTCCAGTTCCATCCATGTTCCTATGAATGCGTCTAGTTTTTCATTTTTGATTGCTGAGTAGTATTCCATCGTGTATATGGACCAGAGCTTCCCGATCCACTCATCTGTTTTTAAGACCTGGTTTTTAAATGTTGTTTGTAGAATATGTAAGTTCCCAACTCAAAGACTAACCTTTAGGGTATTTTCTGTGATGGGGCAGAAAAGTAGATTAATAAACTTTCAATTTGAATAAGTTAAAGAAAACTTGTTAAGCCTTAATTAAATTGGCAGATCATTCATTCCCTAAGTGTTAAGATTAATCAAAAATTTAAGTGAGGTTAATATATAATTTGTCTATCCAAATACAAAATGCTCTATGCTACATACACACTGCCATATTTTTCTTGTATAGGTTATATAACTTTTTAGTGTAAGAGTCAAGACAAGTTCTTGGTTATAGTGTTTTCTCCTTCAGAAACTCATTAGATATTTGTTTATATTCTGAAACTTCAGAAACTCATGGATATTTGTTTATATTCTGATGTAATTCTTCATATCAACCTTTGACTAGAATCATATGTTATCACTGGAGTTAGAATTCAGACAGCAAAAGGAATGGGAATAGTAGTTGAAGTACTACCATATGGGCATTATTGCCCCATCCATTAATTTATCTAATTTATTCCTTATAATTATAGTAGGTATTCTCCCCACTTTTCAAATGAAAACCCAACTTTCAAATAATTTAGGCAATTTGCCTATGTTCCCAGCATTAGAATTAAGATTTGAACCTAGTTTCATAGACTACAAAGCTCATGTCCATTCTACTATGTACTCTATTAGTGTCCCTGCAGTATGTTTTTGATTTAAAACTATGGTAGATGCCACTTCTATAAACAGCAGAATTTCTTCATAAAATGCAAATGAATATTGGTGGGCCTAGCCTAAGCAGTGAACAGTGTGTACTACCCTCGATGGCTATTTATGTTGGGTGGTTATGAAGGAGCAACTACCAGCATGATAATGAATTCACTGTCTGGCATTCCATCCACATCACAGACTGTCTTTGTTCCTCAATGGCATTTTACTCCTTCCCAGCCTTCTAAAAGGGCACTGATGAGTCTTATCACTAATCTTATTATCACTGAGCTCCTTCAGTAAGTTCTAAGAGCAGAGCCTGATGGGAGGCCACAGAGAGGATTGACAATGTGACACACCAGAGACATACTTCATCTCTGGTTTTCTTTAGGGGTAAAGTTGGCAAAACTCACCCATCTTCTAAGTGAATTAAATGGAGAAACATAATGTGTGTATATACACAAACATGTATCCTCAGAAAGACTACTTCTAGAATTGTTACATTCCTAAAGATGTGCATTGCTTTAGGAAAGAGTAGAATAACTAAATTGGAATTTCCTATGACATAAGTCTTTAGTCTTTTTCAGTCCAAGAAAAGGAATGTTTTAAAGTTCCATGCTGACATTACATCTATGTCGCTCTGCAACCTACTTCCATTTTTGTTTCAGGTAGAGGCGGACCAAGTGGAAGTTAATATTCTCACTTATAATGTTCAGAGGGAAAAAAGAATCCAAGTTGGTATAGACTCATAGACTGAAAGAACGTTCTAACAAGTCAATCCAGTCAAAAGAGAAAGGAAAGCGAGGGCAGCTGAATTATACAGGGTTTGCAACCTGATAAACTGAATTGCATGTTCCTGATACTAAGAAATACAGACAGATAACGTAATCCTTGGGTCATGGACTATTCAGGACCCATCAAGCACATGGCCACAGATGACTACTGGAGTTTCCTTAACATTATCCAGGGACAATTCACTGATCTCTCAACCTCACTCCAGTGGATGCAGCATAGACAATGCCATAGACCCCACTGTTCCCTTTAGTTGCTACAGACCTTTCTTCTTCTTCTTTAAAGATTTACTTATTTATGTATACAAGAACTGGGGTACAGGCCAAAGACATGAGGATTCACCAGAGACAGAGTGGAGAGCATATCAGGTAGATGGACTGAAATACACTGCTGAGGGGAGCAGCGGGCGAGGCAGGAGAGGTCTGCTGTGCCATGTGGGTCCCCTCCTTGGCCAGGGATCCACCTCGCGCCACTGTGCCATGGATGTGTCACAGTGGGGCACTCAAACCACTGTGCCACAGGGAGGCCCTGCTCCATACCTTTCAATACACATGGAGGGATCTAATCACATTTGCCAACCAAGGGTTGGCCTACATGGATGGATTTTAAAATGTTTCTTTTTCTGCATATCATTTTCTTTCAAATGCTAGTAAGATCTAAGCCCCAAACATTTGTGTGCCCCCTAAAATAAAGAAAAGGTCCAATGTAAATATTAGGCATTGTGCATGTTTGTTGTTTTATGTATTCTATCTTAAAATATTTATTTTAGTCACTGCCTTGATATTCAGTGGCTGGCACTTGGTAGAATCTCAACCATAATTGCTGAATGAATAAAATGAATTGTGTAATGAGCTTCTGCTATTGGAACTTACTATGGAAGTACACTACATCCATCTCAAAATTTTAAAGTTCAGTAAACAAAGAATATGGCTAATGTGTGTAGAATTTCTTGCAACCACCCACACAGCCCTCTTCTGGTATTTTTTTCCAATTCTGCCACCTGAAAACCAGGACACCACAAGTGACCACAAGATATACAGGAGGATATAACATCTAAGTAATGACCAATGGCTAGATGATAACATTGCATTAGTAGCTTCAATTTAATAGCACAGTGTTCAAGGAAGAATGGGCTGGAACATCACATATCTTTATGATGACATTCTTAGTAGTAAGTCTTTATTCCTGTTGTGTTTATATTTTATTTAAAATAGATCATAAACTATTCTTGCCAATGGTCAGGTGGCATGGTGGAGTAGTTATATTTCCATGCCCTTTGGCAGGAGGCAGGCAGTGAAGAGTGCTGCTCCTGGATGTTGGTGACACAGTCCACTGGCTCCTCCAGGATGGTATAGCCACAGGTCCTGGAGCTCCTACCTTTTTCTCCTAGCAACCACATTATGTTAAGGTGAGACTGCTGAGGTTGCCAGGATATTCTCCTGTTCATAGCTTCTATGACTGAACCAAAAGGAAGAGAAAGTGTAAACCAGACTATACAGGGAGAGAGACTCAGGAAAACAAAGTGTCCTCTTCTTACAATGAGGAAATAAATGACCTTGTGGTTAATGCTTTGAATAAATTCATAGTTTTCTTTTGGGTAAAATCAGAAAATAAAACATTTGAGGACAGCCTGCCAAATACGGGCTATTAAAATTTTTAAGGCAAAATTCACTGCCTGATCATTAGTCATTGAAAGTTCTTTTTTTCCCCCAATAAAGGGCAGAAGGTAAATATCTTAAAATTGGCAGGCTGACCTGAAAGACTCTGAACTGCAATTACTGTTCTGTTTCACATAGAGAAGTTCTAAAGTAGATGCCACATTTCATTAAGTTGAAGATGTTGATTGTAAAATGTGTACTGATTTCTGCAAAGTTAAAATGTAAAATAAAATGCAATCTACATTTTAGAATCGTTAAAACATGTATATTATATTACTTCATGTATATTACTTCATTCAGTAACTTAGTCAATTCTGAGATTAAACCAAACTCCTTACTCCTAGAAAATGAGGCAAGTTAAATTGCAGAGTCATAATAAAAGGTAGAGACAAATGCAAATCCCTATCTGCTTGATGATTATGTTCATTTTTCACTATGACATGCTGCCTCTTCTGTTCCTTACACATGTAATAAATCAAAATAGTTTCCAACTAATGTGCTTACAGAACTTTATAGATGTTGAAGTACTTGTCATAATCTTTTACAAAAGAGAAAACTGAACCTAGACAGACTACTCGGTCAACAAAAACTGAACCTAGAAAGATAGACTACTCAGTCAAGGACACATAATAAGGAAATGGCAGATTCAGGAATGAAACCCAAAACAAAAGACTCTTAATCCAGAATATGTTTGATGCTAACTAACTACCAGACCTGGAATTAGGTCATGAACATAAATATTATTCAAAGAGAAGTATATTTGTTAGATATACTTTGTTAGATAGTACACAAACTGTGTACACATCAGATCGATTTGTTGGTTTATTAAATGGCTGGTTTGAGCTGGGCTCTGTTACAGTATCTGGGATACAGTAGTGAATGAGAGACATACTCGTTTGGAACTTCTAAGTGCTACACAGAAAAAAGGAGGTAGGGGGCTAGGTGGGAGGAGGATCTTATGATTTTTAGTAGTGGTCAAGGAGAATGTCCTTGAAAAGGTAACATCTGAGCAAAGATTGAGAGAAGGAATGATATACATGGATATCCTTGTAAGAACATTTCAGGTAAGAGGAACGAAGGACCTCAGTTGGGGATATTCTGTTCCATTGCAAGAAAAGGCCGTCTGACTAGGGTAATGTAGAAATGGGAGAGTAGAAGGTTGTAGAATTCAGAGAGTATGGGGGAGTCCAGTGGAGCGAGGAGCATAGACTGATTATATAAGGCCTTGAAGACCAAAGTCAGGACTGTTGGGAGCAAAAATGATAACTGCAGACAGAGAAGCCTCATGGAATTTGGAATCTGGCTAACTTCAGGGAATATGTCCTCGGCATTCCAAGTATATCTGCCTCATTAGACCAATTTAAGTCTCCAGCTGCCTGACAAACTGGTGTTACTCTGTGTCCACCTTGCTGTTTGTTGTATTATAAAGTACAAGGTTGGCTGGTAACTTTTAAGCTTCATGGACAACTAATAAATAAAAATATTTATTAGACATCTATTATCTGTGCTGGGCATTAAAAAAAAAAAGCTCTCCTGAACCAATCAGTGCCTTCCTCTCCAGAACCTCCCCAACCCCCTAAAAAGCAGTCTCTATTCTCAATAAGCAGTGAGTTCATACAAGTCTTCATCCAGTGTTCACCTGTGAAGGAGCAAGCATGGAACCCTGTCAGAGGTAGCCAGGGACAGTTTTATTGAAAGCAGTATATTAAGTGAGGTTTTCCAGGTGGGTAAGGACAAGTTAAACATTTTAGTTAGTGGTAACAGCATGGACAAAATAAGGAAGCTTCTAATAGCACAGCCTATATTGAAGATGCATTTATTTATTTACTCAGTACTACTGGGCCCTAAGGTATCTGAGAAGTGACAGCAAGGAGGGACAGACAGGCTAGGAGGAACATTGAAGAGGACTATGCAAAATATTTGGATTTTATCTGTAGGTGATGGGGAGATACTACATGTCTTTAGGTGTAAGGGAGAATCAATTTGGTTATCTTGCACTGGTATGGAGGATAGACTGACTAAAGAGAGAGGGGAAGAAAGGAGGCTATTGCAATAGTCCAGGCAAGAAGACGATGGTGAACTGGAAAGCAGGAGAAACAGGACAGAGGTAAGATGGACTCAAGAAGTAGACTAAGCCTAAGTTAGGGATAGAACAAATATGAGCAGGGTCTCAAGAGGTAGTGGGGGTCAGGACAACTCTTAGTGTTCCAGACTGGCTAGTTGCATAAATGGCAGCTTTTGACAGGATTTAGGGGCACAAAAGGTTTCTGCCATGGTAAAGTCAAAAATACCTGTGGCATTATCACAATGCAGTTAGTTTCAGTGGAGAAAGAGATATTATCATGAGGTGACCAGCCAAGGATTCTTAAAGATCTTAGGACTTTGGCTTAGGTATTAAAAGGTGGTCAGAATTTGGAGAAGTGAAGGAAAATCTGTTCAGAATTGGAGGCAGAAAGCAGATGGATCAAAGGCATAGAAGCAGAAAGTAGAAACCATTTCTGGAGGGAAGGACATTGGTCTTTGCAAACAGAAGAGTGGTAGGGGGAAAGAGGATGATGACGGGTCATCGGCCAATCTGGAGGCTGTCTCTGAAATGTCCCTTTCAGAGGGACATCTCCCTTTCAGGGAGAGACAGTCACTGTGTTGTGAGGCATCCAGGGATTGCCAATCAGCAGTCCCTGGTGACTTTCAGCAGTCACAGTTAGTGAGGTTTGACAGTTATAAGACTACTTGTGCTAGGCAGACTGATCTTATATGAATATGAGGATTTCTTGCCTTGCTGGGATTCATAGGTTTGCTGAGCATTGTAAAGTTACAGCTGGAACTCACTTCTCCTGAGTCTCACTTCTCCCTTCCCATCGTGGAACAAACATTTTGGTCATTGATTATTCATAAACATGGGTGGCATGTTTTTCTCCAGAAACCTAATATTATAGATATATTTGAAGAGTCAAAAAAGCAAGGTGAACACAGGGTGAATGCTGTTTTCAAATGAATGTCATTTAACCAGGAAGACATCAGTTGTTCTGTTAAGTTAAACTTAATAAATTCTATAATGAATTTTCCATACTGTTTGTATAAAACAATTATAAGTACAGAATAAATCTCCTTAAAGTATACATTTTCTATCATCAGGCAAAAGGATAATCAAATTTTAAATCTATCCAAACAATATATAACCTAAAATAATATTTCTGTCTCAGCTATAAAACTATTACTTGTTCTGTTTAGCCTGAAATTATTTCAGGTGGTGGCCGGCTACTTGCCATGTCTTGTCAAGTCCATCATTACAAAACAAACGAAATACCAACCAGAGCATTAGCTAGAGATACTTATTTTCCTGGAATACACTCAGATTTCTTTTCTTCATTTCCCCCTGGCAACAAAGAAATCCCTAACAGCGCTCGATAATTTATCAGTTCTTGATTCGGTGCTATCCTTGAAAACAAAGCCATCCTGTTACCCCATACATGTCATTATGAACCAGGACAAGTCACAGGCAAGAAGGGGACTCAGACTGTTCCAAATGCGTTCTTTCAGGAAATCATGCTTCTCTCATAACATAACTGGAAACTCTGACTACATGTCAGTTACAGGGCAATCTGCTAAACACCTATCAAAAAACAAACAACAACAACAAAAACAACCAAAAAACCAGACCAGTGCCCTGTCATCCCCTCCTTCCCTGGGATTTTAAACTGCTTCTGCCTCTTCTCTTTTACATACTCATTTTTATTCATTTAGCTCTCATTCTGGCTCTGCGCATTCTAGAGATTCAGTACAATGTTTTGCAAAGAGCTTAGATACAATAAAACTGCATCCCTCTTTTATTGCCTAAATATGCATATCGGGAACATCTTCCTTTTGGTTTTCTATCTCTATGGAGTGTGATGGCAATTTTCTGGTGTACCTCATTCTTCTACTTCACTTATGATGCTTTAAAACCTCAGCGTCTAGAATAGGAGGAAGCAACTGTGGCTTCCAGGCAAATGCATGGAAAGTGCAAGGGAGCAGGCAGCTCATTCCTGGGAAATTCCTGGATGACAGTCAGAGTTCTAGTCTATGCAAATTAGCTCACTTCTTCCCCTTGTGCCCAGAATTTTGAACACTGTTAGCCATGCATTTCTTGATGAGAGAAGGCAGAAGCATGGGCCTCTGAACTCTAATTCTAATATTTTCTCAACCGCAATGAATATATTTGCAGTGGTGTAATATATTTGTTTGAGATGGACTAATAGCAAGTCATGTCAGTTTTTAAAATAATGAACATACAGAAAATTCCCACTACATTCTAATCCGTTCAGTCACCAATCTTGGGTAAATTCTAAATTAGCCTTGATTATTTATACCTAGTGTAGGATTTTATATATATGTATTTTTATATGAGTAGATACACACACACATTACATATTATATATATATACATATCCCAATGTAAGAGTACGAGTATATAGGTATAAATAAATCCATATATATAGTAAAGTAAAAATGCATACACATATGCACACACACACACACACATATATATATAATTTGATAACCCTACTTTACAAAGCACTCCAAATGCTTTACAAAAGATTCTGCAAGGAAATTAAAGAAATCAAAGAGCAAATATCCTGTAAGTCTCAAGGAAATCTGGATCTTCCAGAATAGTGCCCAACACATAGTAAGGTACCCCACCTGTATTTGTTAAAAGAGAAACTTCAGTGGATGACTCATATACAAAAGTTCTGTCTCTCCATCACCCATTACTTTCATTTTTTTTCTCCCAATCATTTATTTTTTATTTGCAGATTATGCTTATGAAAGTCGACCACAAGGGAACATTAGAAATAAACAACAAAGCATTGCAGATGAATTGAGTTTCTTCTTTGTGGTTTGAAAGATTTGCGGTCAATGTCTTCCTTTCTTTTATTATCTGAACTTCAATTTCCTGTTTATACTCCTACTTTTGAGTGACAGTTCACCGGTCTGCCTTTAAATGGGAGGATGAGTGAAAATGAAAATCTACCATTTCTTTTGCTTTCAAGAGAGTTCATCCCCAATGAGTTTGGGAAGTGATTATTTTTTCTTTTAAGGTTCATTTCCATTTTAAGCAAGCATTCTTACCTGCTCAAACCCTGGCTGACTTACTTTTGCTTATGACACATAAACAACATTTACTAGATCTAAAATCCCCTTGTGAAATAATTGAGCAAATTATAATTGGTAACATCTTTGTTTACTTGTTTGTTTTAACAACCAACCATTTGGTCAATTGACTACATAATACAGTTAATAATCAAAACTCACACTCAGCATACAAAAGAAACAAATCTAGTATTCTTTAATCAGTCTTCTAAGTTAAAAACGCTTTTTGTAATTTCCAATGCTGCCAATAATACCACTAAAGAAAAATGTGATATTGTCTCACAACATCTTTCTTCTGGTCATGAGCTTGGAGTTAAGGAAATGAGGGACAAAAGAAGCCATTATTTTGTGGATTCAGATGGTTTCAAGGTGCCCTTTGAATTCGTTACATTTTGTGATTCTAAAATCCTTTGCCAATCCATAACTTTGGGGAAATTCCACTAAATCAGAACTGCTAACTTTACCTTGGAGTCTTCAGGCAAATCACCAGTCACAAAATTAAAAAAAAAAAAAAAATTCTTCCAGGCAATGGGTCTAAACTAGAATGAATGAATGACTACTATATGTTATTTACTAATATTTGTCTTTATTCTGATAAAAAATATTTTACATCTATAGCATCGTGGTTTCTCAAAGTATTAAGAATAGAGCAACTATATGATCTAACAACTCCACTCCTAGGTATCTACCCAAAGAATGTAAAAAGGAAACCAAAGGGACATATGCACTACTACATCCACTGTAGTACCATTTACAACAGGCACGTTATAGAAATGACCTAAGTGCCTAGGAACAGATGAATGTATTAAAATGTAGATGTGTGGGGGGAATATATAAGCAATGGAATACTACTCAGTCATAAAAAAGTTAAACTTTTGTCATTTGTAACAACATGGATTAGGCTAAGTATAATAATTCAGAAGGAGAAAGACAAATATAGTATGATTTCACTCATACATGGAATATAAGAAACAAAACAAAGGAGCAGATGTAACTAAACTGAAACATACCCTAAAAATTTACCTGCAGAGTTGAGTCTACCATAAAAGGAGGATAGGGAAGGGACCAAAGGAGTGAGGAGACCCCCTAGACTGTGGTAAAGGATTAGTGGTGCTGGGGTGGCAGGTGTGGTGTAGTAATATCCATTCACATGCCTTCATCATATACAGTGAAAAAAAGTCCATATTGCCCCAATAAAAATCAATGTAATTTTCTTAATGAAAACAAAGCATAAAATAAACCAACAAAAAAGAATGAATAGAATTGGTGCTCCAGGAAATTCACAGTATTCTCCCTAGACCTTATCTACTGATAATGCTGCCTCTTACTGCCAACAAGTTTAATTCTCTATGAACCTAAAATAAATGTTTTTTAAAAGTTTTTGTTGGTTCTACCTCTCACCTCAGGCTGCTGTTTCCTCTATTTAGTCCTCGCCTCTCATACCTCTTTCAAACAGGTAGTCTACATTCAAGGTAATCTCTGGCTCATAATGACTGGATCTAGTTGCCTACATAACTAAAGAGTGTCTCTCACCTGGCACATCTGCTTTTCTATTTGTCAGTGACTTGATTTACATTTTCAGCAATTTTGATGCAGCCCTTACCACCAATAGATGCACACACATATTTGGGTTTATTGTTAGCTGGCAGGAGGGGTCATAAAGGAGAAGCAGTCAATGGCTAATTACTCTTAGACAGAGCCCTATACCTTTATAGGTGCAAATAACACACAATGTTTTTAAAAGACATACTTTATACTCTAAATGGACAATAGTAAACAATCTTAACTGAAAGGAGAATTTGCCACAATATAAGGTCCTTCCAATGTTCCCCATTTAGACTCCAGCCCTCAGAAGCATGATCAATGAATATTCATAACCTTACTACTCAAATTAGTACTAATGCTTCTTATGAGTAGAAAAGAAAATGGGCAAAGAATCTCAGCTGCTCTTCCAAGCCCCAGTGTTCTTAAAATTCCAAGTACAAAATTTGTCATTATAAATCATCATCCCCTTCTCAGTTAACATTTTAGGGAGAAGTTACTCCATCCCCAGCACTGCCTCGCAGTTATTAACACGTCAGCTCTAAGCTGAGCTCCTCTCCACACCTGCAGCATATTGATCTTCAGTCTGTCCCCAGCATTGTGCTAATTTACATACCACCTCATGGGAAGAGGGAGAATAATAATAAATAAAATAATAATGGTATGAATTAAAAGAAGAATATTATAGAGTAACTGATAACAGGGAGGATTAAGAAAGGTTTCTTTGAAAAGATGGAATGTGAAATAAAACTTGACAGATGGAAAATATATAGGGGAGAGTTTTTCCAGCAGAGAAAGTGCAAAGGTCCTAAGGTAGCAAAGCACGTGGCCCTCTGGCCTCCTGTTCCTGAATGACACTAGTCTCTGGCTAAGATGCCCTTCACTAATGCTACTCAGGCTGATGTTTCAGACTCAGGAGCACTCAGCTACTCCAGTAAACTAAATCATCACTGCTTCACTGGCTTTTATAGACTTCACTTTATACTTTACTTTCAGGGCTTCCAAAAGAACAGCAATTCAAAGCTACCTTTTCAGCAGAACCACTAATATATCTAATATATCACTGGTCCTTATCTAAGAATCCAGGGAATATACTCCTTGCAGAATTTAATACCAATGGGTTAGAGGTGACATAAGCTGTTACTCTTTGATTTTGTCTGTTGGGAACCTCACAACTAAAATGTGGCACTCTTGAGCAATAACAATCCTACCCAAGTTTTGCTGGGGGTGGGAAGGGTCACCCCTCTCCCGCATTTATTTCTCTTTGTGACCTCTTATCTTTACCTGGTTTCATTTTCATTGCCCTGTGTGAAAGTACTTTTATTTACACTGCTTCAAACCTTCTGGAAATAGATGATGTATAAATCATTAATCACAGGTGCTTTCTAGACAATCACAAGTAACTTCCTCGTTGCAAAATCTAGCCTATTGCTTCAGTCCTGATCTTACCCTCTCTGCCATACGACTGATCTCAGCGGTTTTTCCTCATAAACCGGTGCCTCTTCCAACCTTTTTTTGAAGGTTAACAGAAATACAAATAAAAGTGGCTAAAAACAATTCTACTTCCTTGGTTTCACGGTATCCTACAGTATCTTTATTCCCTTCTTAACACTTCTTTTTTCTTTTGGGACACATATGCCAACATCTCCAAACACACACATGCAACACATATAAATGTATACACAATTTTACATGTGTATGTGTATATATGTGAATCAAAGTGCAAACAAGTGTGCATGTGTGTGTGTGAATGTATGCAAATACTGTTGTGTATGTGTTTTAGATTCCTTCTTCCCCTCCATTCAATGCAGATATACTGAGGATTCTATTCTTAACTCTCCCCACTCTCTATACTTTTTTCCTCTCACAATCACCTATTACCCTCACCTCTAAGTAAAAGACTTTCAAATTGTATTTCGAGTCCCAGTTTCCCTCCTGAGTTTGCATTCCAAATTCCCTGGAACTATCTGAACCTCAGACTCAGAATGAGACCTTACAATTCTTTCACCTTCACTATCTTCAAATCTCCTCCATAGCATCTCCACCAAGTTTGTCCAATGAGTATGACAAACATTCCCCCTTTCAAGGCAGTTCATCCAACTAGCTGGCATTGGCTGTTAGAAAGTCAATTTCAATGCAAGGGCAAAATCTATAATGTGTGCTCACTTGTACTAATGCTATTCTGAAGAGCAATGGTAAGAGCCAAGATGTAGAGAATGCCAAGTGCGTGACAGGGGGTATTGCACATATTATCTCTTTACAACTCTGCATTGGGGCTTTATTATTCCCATTATATCACTGGGACAATTGAAAATTAGCCTTATCATTTCACATGGCTCTCCTCCAAATGGTGAAATACACATATTCTCTAGTGGAACTATTCTATTCAGGTTAAGAAAACAAATTCCTCTCATCACTTTTCACATGAATTATTGTCTTTTGTTAATTTCATCATCTGTATCACAAACCTCAAACCATGTCCACAATGAGAGAAATTCAAAATAACATTGCAGCTGTGATCTGAGTATGTGAGTGGATCAGAATAGTCACCAACTCATGCTAGGTCCTCTGGGCCTCTGTTGACTTAGCATAGGGTCATACCTGCTGCCTCTTACTCAACCAATTAGGCTTTTCAGCAACAGCCTGCAAAACATCAGTTAGAACCCTGATGGCTATGCCAACAGTTTCCCAAAGTGAACTCAGTTTATTTCCTCCCCAACCTCTTCATCAGTATGGTTTTTCCAAATCTTAATGGCATCTGTATTAGCCAGACATGAAGGCTTAAATCCTGCATGCTGGCTTGAGAGCTCCTTTTCCATCTTCTAAATCTCATGTGGCCAGGTCCTGGAGACACTGGGAGGAACACAAGTAACAGCATCCTGAGCTCACGGCTTTAGGGTGGCCTTTAGCCACTTCCCACCTCCGGCCTCATCTTCTGTCACCTGAGCATTGGAAATCCTGTTGCTGTTTGTCAACTCCCCCTCCATGACATCCCATGAAGCACAGCTCTCACCTGTACCCCTCCCCCTCACATAATCCCCTGGTGCTCTTGGCTTATCAAGGATAATTCTAGTTTTCCCTGCTGGTACTCATGGCCGTCAGTACCTGGCTCCCTTCTAGCTTTATCTTCTGACATCCTGCATGGACAAAATACTTCTGGACAAACTGAGCCTCAAAGCGTTTTTTCAAAGGCTCTAGATTCTGTGCATCTCTTTACATTGCCTTTGAGTCGGGGAGGGTCTTTCTTTATTAGCTATCTCTCTTTCAATAACTTTTGAAAATGTCACAACCTTTGAAAGGAAGACTTTTGCCTAATCCTGGTCAGCCATGTAAAAATAGCCAAAAGTGCCTGTGTTCTCCCAGTGTTTTATTTCTCACCTAGAATATAACAGTGATAGCAATTTACACTAAGGCCTGCTTTCTTCAACTAGTTTATAGGCTTTTCACGTCCATGCTGTGTAAGTCTGTGCATTGGCTTATTTAATTTTAAAATTTCCAGCTAAAGAGGAGGACTCCAAGCATTTGTATTAATTACAGATGAAGAGGCAAGAGAGAATTGATGACTAGCTGAAGAAAACTTGGAAATCTAACACAAACACTTGGAACAAATCAGAACTACACAGGCCACATTCATAGATGCACTAGAAAACCAGGCTCTCTTTCCATTATTTCTGCCCATCCCTAATTCCTTGTGTTAGATTGCAAACCCCCTTAGCTTGATTCCTAAGCACATGACCTCCTTTTTCCCTGAGATCTAATGGCACCAGGACTCTCTTGGGGCTGGTGGGGAGAGACCAGCACACTCGGTGCCAGTGTTGATTTGAATTGTCATAAGTAGATTCATTGAGTAACTACTTTCAGTGATCCTACTAAGTCATAAATCCATATTCTCTTAAAAAAAATCAACAAGCAAACTTCTCCCTCCTCCAAAGTCTTAACAAGAACTAATTTAGACATAAAATCATCACACTGCCCCACTGTTCAATAAAAGAAAGCAAAATGTAAAGATCCTATGTCAACAAAATCAAACTGGTTTTCTTTACATTGGACTAGTTACATTTAGAGTAGTCACATATAAAAAGAAAAATATGGAGCAGATTTTCTTATCTATGTGCTTGAATTTTGGTACCACCTACAAGAATTTTCAGCTATTCAACATAACCTATGTCAGGTCAAGAAAAGTGCTTCACATTTTTTCCTTCCTGGAATTAACATTTATTTAATGAAATTCTACCTCACAAAATGCCACTTGCATTACTCAGATGTTCAGTCAATGAAATTACTGAATTAATGGGGAAAAATTACCTTCTTAAGATTAGGTCACATGAATTCATGAAACTGAAGAGGTTGCATAATAGAGCAGAGTTATATAATAATGTATTGAATGCTATTATACTTTAAGAGGTAATGAGTTTTTAGCTAATAGTCTTGTTTTCTCAGCTGATCTTCCTGCTTTGTACTTGAATTTCCTTCTTAGCTCACTGGTATCTCCCCTTGTATTCTAAAGGATGTGTTTTTCCTCATACACAAGCCTGAAATCAACCCAAGAACAAAAAAGGGGAAACACACATAGACTCATGCCTGACACAGAAAATCACCTGTTCAAATATGATGCTTTAGAGACAATTGCAATGTACAAGGGTTTCTCTATCTCTTGGCTTTCAGCCTCAAAAATGTCAGTAGATCCCAGACATGTCAGTAGATCCCAGAACGGAGTCCATCATTTATTAAAAACATGGCTGGGTCATTAGCTGCTGCACTTCCTCAAGTTAATGTAGCCAAAATATTTCTTCAAAGGCAAACATTCAGATTGCCAGTCACAGCTCCAACAGCTTGAATCAAAATTGCCAAGACAATTTACTCTTCAAAACTAGCATTCTATGACAATCAGTCCAGTCTATTCCTGAAGAGAACAAAACAGCAGCTTTTTCCCTGACAGACTTAAAATTTGAGTTCCTGAGATGTTTTAAATTCCAAACCAAAAATTATGTAACTATCCTAAAATTATATAAAATAACACCAACACCTGTTTTTCTACAGTGTCACTGTACAAAAAGAATTGATATTCCTTTCTATTCAATGTCTCTATTTAGAAATAATGCACACTACTACTAAAATTAATAATACAAAAGAAAGAAAGGGGAAAGTCAAACGTCAAATAGTAGGTAAGGAAAAATTCAATACCCCAACCCACACTGGAATGTTTAATACTACAATTTACATTAGATTATGCAATACTCTAATTCAAAATACAGCATTCAGTTAGTCATAACAGTTGGTAAATGATATAGGTCACTGTACAGCATTATGTGAGTCTTATGCATTCATGCCCATATAAAGATATTTTCTTTTATCTAGTGAGCCTTGAGGATACTACTTATAGGTCAGAGGTGAAGTACTGGACAGTAGTGCTCACTAGAAATAAATGAAGAAGAACTAAGTTAAAACCTAAAATTAGCATATCTGTTACTTATTAGCAGTTAAAGATTTAATGATAAGTAAGTTAATTCAGTGACTGAAATGAGGGTTTAGCTTATCTTCAAGTTAATTCATTCCTAGCCAACTGTAGGCAAATTAACTGGATAGTCACACTATTTTTGCTAGTAGGACATGAAATTTTCACCCTCATTTTATAAATGATGTCAAATCTTCCTAGATCAGGAAAAATTGAGTTGCCAGAATTATAGTTCGCTTTAGTGATTTTAACAAATCGGTGTTAAAAATTAATTTCTTTCCCCAAAATCAAATGTATTTTTATATTTTATCTGAAGAGTATTCTAGATTTCTTGTCAATTTGCTATATTACAAAAAAAATTATCTAATAAGGACTTATAAGACTAGCAGGAGGAAAATCTGTAATATTTTTGTTGCATGGAAAACGTAGATCTTAAGAAAGACTGAGGGGGGATCCTGTCCACCTCTCTTTGTTCATTCCTCCTGCAACATTTTAACACACCTTAAATACATTTTAACACACCTTAAATTGTATCACCCTAATCACTCAGAGTAACCTTAAAGCCTGACTGCGGTGAGGCACAGTATATGTGTATGCACACAGACATTTTCTTTAATGAAGGTGACTTGGGAGTTGGGTGAGTTACAAAGAAGGTTAAACCTCAAGTCTTCGCTTTAAAGAAGTAGTGGTGATGATAAATGCTTGACCAATAGAACCACTTCCTGTTTTCCCTTCCCCTTACTCTGAGCCTATACTTGGCAACATTGGTTAGGAATAGTTAGAGACCTCTACACTTTGAAGTCCATTAGTCTAAAATTGCTTAATCATAAGGAGACCCCAGCTCATTACTTCCACATTGTATTTAGTAATGGATTGACACAGAATGATCAGTGCTCATCAGATAAAAACAAAATAATGAATTGAAGTTTATAGGTAAATTCCTTGTGGGAAGTATTATGCTTGAATAATTTTTACATCTACAAATCCTATCATAGAGTTTGGCACCTAACAGGTGCTCAAGAATGTTCATGAACACATGTAGCATGCTCGTGGAACTGACTGACTAAACAAGCTGATGGGAATCGACAACACAAGTTACACAGCTGACACATGGAGAGCAATCTCAACACTAATAAGGACCCCATCAGTTAAGAAAAATACTGGTAAGAAATTAAAATTCCTTCAAGCATTTATCACCTACGTAATATTTCCTGCATTTTAATTATTTAACTCTAGTACAGAATCTAACACAGTGACTGTGTATATGGAGCATTTTGAGATATAATTTCATTCAATACTTCAATGTTTTTTAGTTATTAGTCTTCAGATTTACAGATAATGGCACTAAAGTTCAACAAGGTTAAGGATAAATATCTGCTTAATTGAATTCAAAGTCTGGGCTCTTTCTATTGCAAACATTCTCTGCTTTTAAAGTCTCTGTCTTCTAAGGGTAATTTTTTATACGCCTTTTTTTATTTTATTTTTTCCCTTTAATTTATATATATTTGACATCAATTGTAATCCCCATGTATTCCCCATCACCATATCACCAGTGCACCGCAGTCCCCCGTGTGTGTTCCCATCTTCCCTCAACCCTCTCCCTTCCCCCTCCCCACCAAGTGTCCCCAATTTGTCCTTGTGTTTTCATTTTTGGTCTTTGTGTCTTTATTGTTATTATTATTGTTGTTGTTCTTATTCCTTTCCTTGATCCTTATTTGGTTCCCTTATATTCCTCCTTGGGGAGGAACCATCTGGTATTTTTCTTTTGCCTTCTGACTTATTTTGCTGAGCATAATGCCCTCCTTCACTACTGCTCTTCAATATAACACTGGAAGTCCTGGCCAGGGCAATAAGGCAAGAAAAGGTATACAAGGTATCCAAATAGGGAAAGAAGAAGTAAAATTATCACTGTTTGCAGATGATATGATAATATACATAGAGAACCCCAAAAGCTCTACAGAAAATCTAATCAAGCTAATCGGCCAGTTTAGCAAAGTAGCAGGATACAAAATCAACCCACAAAAATCAGTAGCCTTCCTTTATACAAACAACCAAGCTGAAGAAGAAGAAATTTTAAAAAATCCCCTTTATAATCTAAACCAAAAAAATTAAATACTTGGGAATAAATCTAACAAGAGAGGTGAAGGACCTTTACAAAGAAAATTACAAAACATTGCTAAAAGTAATAGAAGAAGATACAAAGAAGTGGAAAAACATCCCTTGCTCATGGACTGGAAGAATTAACATCATCAAAATGGCCATTATAAGCCTTTTCACACCGTCTAAGTTAAATCATAAGGATGGTTGCTTTTGATATATATGGCAGACTTAAAGATTCAACTAGCTGATTTTGATTAACTGAAGCCTAACAAATAGAAGAACTGAATGAAATGGGGTGAAGACATGGGACATTCTGCCTAAAACCACAAATGGGTTACAAAATCTCCATTAATCAGTCTCTCAACACACCAAGAAACAAGCCCCTACTTTTCATTGAGACTAAACAAAATTTAGAAACTGCTATCAATTTTCACAAGAGTTTTAATTCGACTTTAACTTACTCAGTCATGGGTAAGACTCAAAATAACTCATGAAGTAAACACTAACTACTCACATCATTTATGTCATAATTTCCCTTGGGTTGTGTCAATTTTATTGTAAGGTCATGGCTCTTGAAATACAACCTTTGCATTTCAATAGCCAATCAACAACACTGTGGCATGCCTGTGACCTAATATAAGGAGGTAAATATTTGCTTTGTGAACCACATTCATTGTCTACAATAAAATTACATTTATTGACACAGAGACTTAAAAAGAATCTCAAATACAAAGGTGAAGCAATTCAGAAAAATTTGAGATGCTGATTACTTATGCTAGAGTTTCAAGTCAGAAGCATTTATATAATTTAATGAAGAAGCCTGCACACCTAGTAAATAGCAGAGCAAGAATTCAAGCCCAGTTCTGTGTCCCATCACAGTCATCATTTCACCTCTAGGGGGTCTGTCATTCATTATAAACGTCAAGTTCACTGATTCTGAATTACTGAGGTTTAACTATATTGATAAGTGGAAAGCAGGGATATCTGTTAAACTCTACCTTCTAGGTGATTTAGTATCTAAGGGACTAAACAGATTTTCCAAGCCAATTATTTACGTTTTTGAAGCCAAGTTTGTCAAAAGTCATAGAATTTACAAGTTAAAACCAAGAGATTTGAGAAGAACACTGATATAGAACTCATTGACGCTTAGATCTGATTCTCACCTTTAAAATATTTAAATTTCACCTCCTGCTTAAAATTGGAAATAAGCCATGGTTTTAATATAACATGAATTTCTAATGAAACCTCACCGATTTCATTCTGATGAGAAATGTCAATGACAGGACCTCCATCCCTACTTCCATCTTGTCATCCTATTTATCT
Organism: Galemys pyrenaicus; assembly: GCA_019455555.1. NCBI lineage: Eukaryota > Metazoa > Chordata > Mammalia > Eulipotyphla > Talpidae > Galemys > Galemys pyrenaicus. Next base: position 2,192,184 of record JAGFMF010011864.1, read on the forward strand.
CAGGAAAACTCAAAAGTTCTCTGCTAACTTGGCAACTGACAGAAACAATCCAACGAAAATCTGGGAACTCTTCATTTACACTCTTCTCCTAGTAAAGTGTGAGTGTGTGTACAGGGTGCCTAAAGAGAATAATGACAGCCCCAACTTCTAAGAGATTCTAGTTTCTGAGAGGAACAGCACCCCTTTGGGAAGCCCAGGCACGGTGGCAGGGAGTGGTCTGTTAGGGGTACCAAGCAGCCCTAACCCAGGCACTGACCCATCTCCACCCTTGGTTGATGACTGCTCTGCTCCTCTGAGTCCAGTTCAGCCACAATGATGTCACTGGTGTTTGCCACATGTCCTCTTTGTCACTAAGCATTTCCTTCCTTTGTTTTGCACTGGCGATTTTTGTTCTTCTTAAAATAAATCTTGTACTCAAGTACATGAGAAAAATTACCAGAATAACAATTTGAAAAACTGAGCAAAAACCCTTAATATATTATCCTCAAAGAAAAAACTACTTAAAAGCATATCAAAAAAGTTAGCAGCAGCATTAGTAAGTGAATAAGTGAAAGTCTAAATATTATTTTCACCTATCAAGTTAGCATAGATATTTTAAAAGATATTAGCAAGAACTAGTTGTTCTAAGCATCAAGACTAGAGAGAAAAAAATGTTATACAGCTATGCAGACAAAACTGAGGCATAAGGATGTGCATCAGTAAAAACAACAAAATATAGGAAATAAAGTGAAAATACAAAAATAAGAGAATGGCTAAATAAGTGAAGATATTCATAAGATGAATTATTTTGCAGTAATGAAATCTCACTAAAAATATGAATTTTAATTTCTTAGGAACAAAAACACTAACAAACTAATGTATTTTTTTAAAGTAAGTACAAAGTTCTACAATATGATTTCAATTGTTAAAAAAAAAAAAGGTCAATTTAGGCACAGGAAGTGAACTAGTGGTATATGACCCTGTATTTTCTTTTCTTTTTTTTTTTTTTAAGATTTATTTATTTATGCATACAAGCACGGGTACAGTTCAGAGGTGTGGGGGGGTGAGAGGATTCACCACAGAGAGCAGGGAGC
>JAGFMF010011864.1:2193400-2209341 GCA_019455555.1 Galemys pyrenaicus
CCTCCCTGGCCGGCAGCAGGGATCGAACTCGTGCTGCAGTGGCTGCGGTTTGCTTCATAGTGTGTTGCTTAACCCACTGCGCCACCGGGGAGGCCCGACCCTGTAGTTTCAATAGCAGTTCCTTAGGCATTGGATAATTGTTAAGTACTTGGCACATATTCAGCACATTATATATACTGTATTATATTTATGCTTGGAAGCCTCTTGGAAGGTGGGTCTTTATTCCTGTTGCAGATCTGGGAAACTGAGGCTTAGAGCTGATAAGTAATTTGCCCATGGCAACAAAGTTGTTAAATGGAGGAGCTTGGATTCAGCTAAGGTCAACGTGACCCAAAGCTTGTGTTCATCACGTCCCTGACCACTCACAGATACTTTTAATTTCCTTATCATATATTTTCCTGTATTCTAGGGGATCTAAAATAGGCATATCTTTCTTTTGACATTAGGAAACAAATCAATAATAAAAATGTTATACTAAAGCCACGCATATTCACCAAGTGACAGTTTACTTTCTCCAAAGATGTAGGACCGTGAACATGATCTTTAGAATCTCACACTAGTGTGTCTAGTGCTGAGAACATGAACTCTTAGAAAATGTGATCCCAAATCTTAGAAGACTTTTGTGAGGCATGCCAATTCTGCAAAATGCTTTCATTTAAAATATACTTATTTAACACCTGCCTTTTGGCAGCTATCGTGCTAGGGGTTGGCACAAAAGCAGGAATAATGATCTAAATTACTTTCTTTCGATACTGGAAAGTCTTTGGGAGATAAGTGGAGATGGGAAACGATAGGGAAAGGCATACTATTCATTACTCTAACACAGGAAGTCCAGGCTACTTACACCTGAGGATTATTTTTTTTAAGCTTCCTATGAATACTCATGATATTTTTGAGGATCCAGGACACACTCCTGAAAATGCCATCTGATATTAAGTCTCTCTAATGCAATATAGTAATATAATTATACTCTATAGAAATCAGATCAATGAAATGTTTTTTAATAGCACATATCAATATTTTCATCTAGTGGATATACAGTGGTCCTCATATTTCCCCTTCTCACTGCTGCAATTATCTTCATTGTTAAGTAAGCAGAGATGGACTATCAAAAGGGTTCTCAATGGAAATACAGCTGAAAGGATTCCTATTCCTTTCTTATGTCTATCTTCCACTTGTCTAGAAAAGCCTATCATTATTCAACAAATGGACTTGTATTATGAAGGCTGTAAATTAACAGGTAAGTGCTTTCATACTTTTCAGTCTGAGTCAACCAGAATTTTTAAACAATTTAGGTTTAGATTTGGATGTTATAAAGTCAAATGTGTGTGTGTGTGTGTGTGTTTGTGTTTCTCCCTACAAAGCCCCTGGCTCTCGTGGTCAAATTGTTAAGGAATATTTGATAACGATGATGATGATGATGATGATGATGATGATGATGATGACGACAATGACGATTACGACATGATGACATAAAAATATAAAAGGACTAAAGACATGAACGTTCACCATTGAGTTCAAATAAGCGCAACCCTGTAGGAAGATCCATAAAAGCAAAGATCTGTTTGAGAAGGTAAAGCTGGATGGCTAAGAATTGAACAGGGGCAGCATATGAACGCTCCATGGAGACTCATTCCCATGGGGACTGAACACCAAGGAAGAGGCCAGTAACCAATACAAATGGGTTGAAATTGGTACAAGACACTTTCTGTTGTTTGTTCTGTAAAGTAGGAGATTTTCTTAATCTTTCAGACTACCCATTCAGGAAGAAGGCTGAGCTTTGAGATCAGGTGTCAATGTCACTCATTTATTGAATAAGTGATGCCATCCAGTCCTTTTGTAATAATAAACACTTGTTTTCTCATCTCCAAAAATCACAAATAAAATACTTTCCCCCTGGTTTCTTTAAATATAGTTTTTAAGATGATAAAAGTAGTGACTAAATCTACTGTCCCGTAAGTGTGCTAATTACAGTTTTAGTTTAATCTAACAGAAGAAATAAAATAATAATAGTCACTTAACCAGAGGGGGTCAAACTGCTCATTCATTTGAATTAAAGAGGACCAATCACCTTTATTTTTGGCTATTAGTTCTACTATGTATGTATATTTCATGGATACCTGCTATTACTACAAAACAAATAAAATTACGCACAAGTACAATTTACTTACAGTGGTTCATGGTTTTCAGAGTCATTTAATACTTATACTGTTTAACAGCTATGTAACCAGGAGGAAAACATTTGTTTCCCATCACCAGAGTGAAATTTACTCATCATTTCTCCAATTAAATGATTTTCAGAAGGGTTCATCACCCGGAAAATCAGTATATATGAAGGCCGGAAATGCAGATGGCATCCAGTCTCTGAAATGCTTATCCTAAATGGGGTCCTAACTATAAGAATGCTCTCTATTTTCTGTGGTAGCCCTCTCTTGATGGAAATGATCTCGCCGTAAAACAATTTTACAAGGAAAAAGAAACAACTAAAGATAGCTGGCAAAGTTGTCTAGACAAACCTTCCAGTTGACTCTTTGCAAGAAGGAAACATTTATGGAAGGGGCGGCGAGGTTAGCAAACTATCCAGGAGCTGATTCCTCTAGCTGGAGCCACCAGAAGTGTCCCAGGTAAGCCGGTGTCCCAGGCTCTGGAGGAGGCTGAGGTCGCAGGGCGGGTCCCCGCGCAGCGGGCATTTTTTAGCTTGGTGACCCCGGCTCAGCCTCTGGGAGTCCAGCCACTCCCGAGGCCGGCGGGAGGTGCCAGGGAGTCGCCCCTGACGGCAGCCTCCCGTTGGCGAGTAGCATCTCCCTAGAGGAGGCTTGCGAGGCCAGCCCTGTCCCTCCGCCATCCTCAGGTCCTCCGACATTTTTCACGGAGACAGGGAGGTAGGCAGAAGAGAGGAAAACGGCCGAGTGTCTGCACCCAGCCTCTGCCGCAGCACATGAAGAGCGAGAGGAGGAGGCTGGCGAGGAGGCGGCTATTAAACTGTGATTCCATCGATAATGAAAAGAATCATCATCACCCACAGCCAGGGAGTCTTGGATACACCCACCTGGGCAGCGGCATGGGGTTTGGTGGGCGTTCCTCCTTCTCGCCCCCTCGGCGCCCGAGCAATCTACCCCAAGCCCAGCCTAGCAGAACCTTTCCTTCGACCGAGGGGAGGGGACAGAACAAAAGAGACCCCATCCTCACACACACCTAGGCTATTTTACCGATGCTCAAGGTATTCATCCTCGCCAGCCCTATGGTTTACGCCTTCCTCACCTGAGCAATTCTGGAGTCCCCAGGTATATGGAAAAAGAACCACCCCGAGGTGATCGCTCCATTGGACGGTGTTAATTTCACATTCGGTTTTTCAACCGCCCCCCCCCCCCCCCCCCCCCCCCCNGGTTTTTCACCCGCCCCCCCCCCCCCCAAACCCCTCAGGACCTCGCGACCCCGCCGGGGCGCCCGCTGCGCTCGGCCCTCTCCGAGGCGGGTGCCCCGCCGGCGCCCAGCTCTCTCCTCCCGGGACCCGATCAAGGGCTCCCCTGGCGGGCAGGACACCCGCCCGCCCCTCGGCAGCAGCTGGAGGACGGCGAGCGGATCGCGCCGCCGCAGCAACGCGGGATTCAACTTCCCAAACCCGCGGCGCGGTCCGGGTTCGCTGCGCTGCGCTTCGGATCGCGCCGAGACCCCGGCGCGGCAGCCTCCCCGCGCCCAGGCGCCCGCACTTGCACTCTCCGCCCCCTCTTTCCTCCCCCCACCCCCCTCATTTAAAATGTTCAGCCCCGGGTACTAAGCAGACATTTTGCTGTCATTTCTTCAGCCCCGCTCGGTTCCGGAGGCCCCCTCTTACCGAGTCGCCTGGAGGTGTGGGCAGCGCACCGACTGGGTCGGGGGCGCGAGGCTGGGCTGCTTGTTCCTCTAGCGGAGCTGCTTGGCTGCCATCCGCCCAACTTCAGCACCCAGCGGGCGAGGAGAGAGCAGAGGCAGGGATGGAGGGGAAGGGGGAAGGGGAGGAGGGAGGTGGGCGGGGAGCGAGCGGCCGCCGCCTGCCAGCGCGCATGCGCCCTGTGCGGGGCGCAGCCCCTTGCTCGCCCGGCGGAGGAGCCGCTGCTTTCCAGGGCGCGCGGCCGCTTGAGTCACGCCCCGCCCCTCCCGCGGTCGGCCCCCGCGCTCAGCCCGGCCGGACGCCGGCAACGGAGGTCTCGGCCGGAGTGCAGGGCTCGGGCGCCGCTCCCCGCGCTTCGCCGCGCCGGGAGACCTGGCTCCTGCCTCGGGCGGAGAGGCTCTCGCTCCCGCTCCGGCCGCCCCAAGTTCGCTTCCGCCCCAGCTCGCGCCGCTCTCCCGCGCTCTGGGGGCGCGCTGCAGAGCAGCCGCGGGGCTTCTGGGGACCGAGGAGCGCCACCAAAGCGGGGTCCCCGGGGAACGGTTCCTGGGGGCGGGGGCTGAAGGAGACGTGAAGTTAAGGAAGTTCTGCTTACCAAGGGACCCCACTTTCTGAAGAGTTTTTCACTTTATGGACACCTCGCCCCGAAATCTGACCCTTTCCCCTAACAGTTATTTCCGAGGCGCTCTGGCCTGGGGCGTGTTGTCTGTTCCAGGCTTTTGCACCCCTGGAGCCAGAGTTTTGAGAGAGAGGGGCCACGGGTGGCAGGCGGGGTGAACGATTCGAGGAAGGGTAGACGCGGAGGGGGCGTGGGGGTGCTGGAACCTGCGGGGAGCCGGCGCCGAAGCTCCGAAGTCTGTAAGTGTTGTATTCACGAGCGGAGCCCGGAGTGGTCGTGGGGAGATCGTGAGACTCCCTGCATCAGGAGAGTGCTAGAGTGCATCATCCGTGATTAGACTGGAGTGTTTGTGAGGGCGAATTAGGGAAGCGGGTGTCTTGCTCTTTAGTTGTGACATCTGTGGGAAGAGGAGGGAGCTCCTGCAGGAATGATAAAGCTTTTTTTTTCTTAATTCGCTTCAAAGCTGGCTCCTTGTAAATATGTATGACTTCCTTGTAAATACGTGTGATTTCCTTTCGCTGGTGCGCGCACACAAACATTGCCGTTATGTCAGTCTCCAGCTGAACACGCCTCGTCTCCCCCTTCGTCACCTCTCCGGGCCTCACCGAGATCTCAGTGACTGTCACAACGGATCTCTAGTCACAGCGGACACTCCACACCACACCGGGCTGGGCCTGCAGGATGCTCATTGGACTGTGATGAGAGAGAAGCAGAGACAGAGACTAAAATTTAGGCACTCTCCTATTCGCATTGTCTTAGTATCCAAACACATTAGTCAATGGGACTTTGCGAATTTTATTTCGTGGAGTAATGCAATTTTGTTGGGCTTTGTTGGAGTCTACTTACTGAAAATTAGAAAATTGAAATTGCTTCTCTATAAAAATGGATTGAGAAGCACTGAATACTATACAACGTCCACACTTATATTTTCAGTCATGACCTTACACGGGGCTCTTGTATGTCCTCAATCACCTTTACATTTTCCCTTGAAGAGTAATTTTTATGGTGAATGTTGATTGAATAGTTCTAGTCTGCCAGGTACTGATCTATATACACGCTTTGCGTACATTTTGAGAAGTTTTCTCTACAAGGTAGAAACTATTATTGTATTTAACAGGCATCTCAGAACTCCAGATATCCACCCCCTCCAAACCTGTTCCTCTTCAAATTGTGCCACCCAGCCAAAAATGTAGAAGTCATTCTTGTTTTGTCTTTTTTTTTAACCACACATCCAATTAATTTGCAAGTGGTGTTGTCTCCCCCTCCAAAATGCATCCTTGTTCATCCCTTTTCTCCCTCTCCTTTGCTGTCACTTGGGTCCAAGCGTCTATCATCTCTACCTACATTACAACAACAGCCTCTAGTGGGTCTCTCCTCCGTATCACAAAACAACACAACACTTTGTCCAAACAACAGCTGAGTGATCTTTTCAAAACATACCGAGATCTTGTCATGCTCCTGCTTAAAACTCCCCAGTGAGTTTTCATTGCACTTTAAATACCTCATCACAGCCTAGAAGGTTTTATGCTTACTGCTTACTGCTTACTGCTCTTATTCTGTGCTCACATAGACCTTGGCTTTATGTGCTGTAGCCACATCACCTATTTACTTTCTCAAGTAAGTCAAAGTCTAGCGAACAGAACTTGCTGTTCTTCTTGTTATCCTCTTCCCAGGTCATTACAGAGCAGACTCCTTAACATCCTACAGGCATGTGCTCAGCTACCACTGTCCGCCGAGCCTGTTTCTCACCACCCCATCTAATCTGCCCCAGCTTTGGATCTCCTTGCTTTATTTCCTTCCAAAGATGTTCCACTAACTGAATCAGTTAGCATTTGTTTACTGGTTTATTATCTCCTCATCCTTTTCTAGAATAAAGTATCTCAAGAGCTTTGCCTGGACTTCACTGTTTCATTTCCAGTGCCCAGAACAAGAGTTGGCACACAGGACATATGCAGCATTTAGTGAACGGATGCATGATGGAATGAATAACGCACCAGGAAAAGGATTCTTTATTTTTTTTGCGGATGCTGTTTCTTGACTCCTAATGACTGCCTGGCAGAATCTGATGTTTCCCACAAGTGCACAGATGGGCCTTGGGGCTTCCTCTGCCCACCCTATCAAAGGTGGCTCCATGCACTGGCACATGCTTACCCTGCATGCCAGGGCCATGTTCTGAGAATCATCCTTCAAACAAGCAGAGTGGACAAAGCAGAGATTTTCACATCCACAAACTTCCCTACATTGTAATAACAACTGTTTGGGCAAGTTTTGCCTCCTATCACCCTGTCTCTTCTGCTCTAGTCAGTGTAAACTTTGGGTGACTCACTTTCATGGATGTAGTCTGTTGTGTAATCCTTTATGCATTAGCCAGAATTTCCGTGATAGAGTTCTAGGAAGTGACATGTTGCTATCATGTGAGTGTGGGATAGATGAGTGGGGCTGCCCACAGCTTAGGTGACCTTCACCTTGCAGTGTCTGATCACATGCAGCACATGTGCATATCTGGTTCTAGGAAATACTGGCAGCCCAGTGGCATCAAATGACTAGGCCCATAAATCAATTCAGTAAACTTTATTCAAGCCTGCTGTAGGTCTGGTGTTGTCTTAAAGGTTTTGTTTTTGGTTGTTTGTTTTTAAACAAGATAGATGTTATATGAAATTACATATAATCAAAAATGGATTTAGTTCATTTTGGTCCTGGGGATGCCTTTTCTTTATACAAAATTTCAGGGCTCATGGGGCTTATCGTCATTAAGTAGCTGTGTGGTAACTACAAAATAGCAGTATTTGATCACAAGCATTTCCATGCCATTGTGAATGTGATTTTCAAATAGAGAGAATCTGGGTACAATAGCCAATTTTGGTATCCTGCCCTCAGAGTGAGGCAGACAGGGGATTGGCAGACAAGGTCTATGTAGACTGAAGATATTGGAAAAGGAGACAGCATCAAAATATTACAGTACATTTATTCTTAATTGGAGGTATTTGTCACCACTAGGAGACTGGGAATCGACCTCAGTGAGTTTGCTACTCTTGCCAGGTTATTTCAGGAAGAAATCATGTAGCCTCTTTACATTTCATTCTCCTTCTCCACATGCTCATTTATTTAAAAGCCGTACTTTCACCTTTGGAAGGCAGAGAAAAAGAAAGAAATTTGCTTGAATCTAGGAAATGTACTGCTCTATCAAGGCAAATTTCTCCAGAGTAGGGCAGGGAAGGATATTTACAATATGACTGTTTTCTTAACTTTGTGTCAACAAGGCGGTCAAGTTTCCTCATCTGGTTTTATTCAAACCCCAGAGAGTGGTTCTTTTCAGTGAACTTACTTAGGTAGAAAATACTTGTGTTTCTTCATCCATATATGAAGGAGATGAGAGAAAAGAAAAAAAAAAACCTCTTCCTCCAAAATATAGAAAATGAGATATAATAAGAGTCACATTTTATGTGTACTTTATTTTTTCATAAATCACTACTTATTAATATCCCTTAATAGTTTAACTTACCAGCATTGAACTTAAGAGGCTCAATATTATTTTTCAGAATAGCATTAGTGATTTCATATCTCAAGATAATTGAATAATGGTTATAGAGTTGTTTTGAGTCACCCTAAGTGCTTCATAAAAGCATTCATTAGACCCTGCATATTCACATTCTGCTTGGTTCAACAGATCTTTCATATAATGTTAAACCAAATCCCCGTTCCTCTGTGGAAAAATAACAAATTGTGTATCTCACCCAGGGAACATGATGGGATTCAATTACTACACTCAGATTCTTTATGAATGAAGAAAAACCCCATAATTTAATGGTCCATGTTTATCATCTAGAGGATTTGGAAGTTGCCTCCATGATGGTAACTGGCTTGTGGAACAGGCTTCAGCTTTATCAAACATCCCTCAAGGCTCAATGCAAAAGATCATGGGAAGAGGGCACATTTTGATTTCAGGATAGTTTCTCACATCCTTCCACTATCTTAGCGTAGGACAGAGCAAGTTCCGAGATGTGTGAAGTTAGCACAGGTCTCTGTGTGTGTGTTTGTGGAGATGGAATGTTTAATTCAGCTGTTGATTATCTACAAAGTCCATGTGGCTAATTTTTGAGTTCCATGTTGAAATATACTTGGGTAGCCAATTAGAAGATTTATATTCATATTGCAAAAGAGTTGTTGGGGTCTCCCTAGTTTCTTGATTTTCTGTGAACTAGTTTTTCAAAGTGATAGTAGTAAATGGAGAACCTTATGTGTCACCTACCTCTTCATATTTGCCTGTGCTTTCAGCCTTTCCAAGAATTTAAATGTTCTTGGAAATTATCTGGACTGGCATTGTGGGGAAGAGAAATATGATGGAAAACTTTGTTCCTATCCTTGAGAATTTGGAAGCCAAATGAGATGGGCTTTATATACATGAAGTCACCGGAAGAAATCAATGAGGATACTTGAGATAGCATGGTATAATCTTTTCTTTCCAGGAGGTAGGTTGGCCAGACAATGTCAAGAAAGGAAATTGTGAGTTTTGTAATCAGACCTCTCAACTGCATAGTTTAGAAATTATAAAATGATTAAAGTGGCCTCTGGAAGTACACCCTGAGAGCCTTCTTTGTATTGCCCGCAGCAGGTTTTGAATGGATTTTCAAATTTTTGATAGGAATTCAGGAAGGACAGATTTAGAATATAACATGTTTAAGTGGGAAGTTACTTGTTATGCTTTTGGTTGACAGCCACTTCCAAAATGTTAAGCACCTTCCATACACAGGGAATGTGCAGCTCTCAGTGAAGGTGGAAAGATGGATCACATCATGAGGAATAAAGCAGTGGGGGCCACAGAGCTCAGAGATGTCACAGCAGCTCAGTGATTATGGATGACTGTGTGATCTGTAAGGAATGAGGGCCACCTGTACATGCGAAATACATGGAAGGGTGGAAATCATAATATCACAGTGGGTGTTACAATGGTGTGTCGGTTCAGCGAGAATTAATCAAGAAACTTGATTAACATGACTTAGTTTTATAAAGTTTTATTTATTTTTAAGATTTAATTTATTTATGTTTGTGTAGAAGAACTGGGATATAGGTAAGAGGTCCAGGGGGTTGAGCAGATTTGCCAGAGACAGAGTGGGGAACAGAATAGACAGATCTACTGAAATACACTGCTGAGGGTGGCAGGTGGTGAGATAGGAGAGGTCTGCTGGGCCACATGCTCCCTGCCAGGAATTAAGGATGGAACCCAGGCAGACCTCAGGGGCAAGTCCTCTCAGTGACATGCTGAGACTTAGTCCCTAGGCCACCAGGGAGGCCCCTAGTAAGTTTTAAATGTAAATTGAGGCTGCATTGTGGTAGGGGGGTTACATCGGCAAATCTGTTCTTCGCAGTTATCAACTTTAATTAGCTTCAGCCAGTACTGTGTGGAGTAGGCTTTGGAGCTACATCTGAGGTTAAGTAAGAAAAATCACTGTGACTTTTAGCAAAGTTTGCTATGCTATCAGGACATTTGTCTAATATTTGAAATCTTTATTCTAGTGAGTTAGGAGTCAAGTAATTTTGAAAAAGGGGGACTCATATATTCAGTAAAATCATTCTGGAAGAACTCTGAAACTGTCATTTTCCCTCCATAACTGATATTCTGAGAACAGTAAATACACTTGGCAAATAAATTGGAATAATGGAAATGGATGTCTACTTTTTTTTTTCCTTGAGAGTTGATAATGCATTGGCATGTTAAAGGCTCTGCAAAGCCAAAATGGCTACTAAGTCTATGAGAAGATTCCCTTTCTGTCACATACACTATTAAGGATCTCAGTTTTGTTGATTTTACAATCTAAAATTAAAATACAACGAGCTTTAGTTCATCATAAAGTCCTATCAGCAACCGTACACCTAAATGCAGACATAAGTATATCTCTAGTCTTAATTCATTTGGCTAATGTATATTGAGTATCTGTGCTGTGTTTACATGGTAGGCACTGTTCAGGCACAGGAGATAGAAAAATGAATAGGACAAATAAAAATCCCTACCCATATGGAGACAGCCGAGAATCAAGGTAAAGAAATAAATAAAATGCACACTAAAAGTGAGAGTGATAAGTACTAAGGGGAAAAGTTGATCAGGAAAGAAGTATGTGGGCATATGAAATGGGGAAGAGTCACACATCAGTGAGCAAAAAAAGCCCTCATGGAGGTGATATTCAAATCACCACCCAAAGGAAGCAAGGAATTGATTTCACGGATTTCTGCAGAAAGCATATTCCAGCAGGGAGAACAGCCAGTGCAAAGGCCCTGAGGTGAGCATACGCCTGTCACAGTTGCAGAACAGCAATGAGCAAATGGGGTATGGGACCATTCCAGGAGATGAGGTTAAAGGGAGAGGAGGTAGCTCAGGATATTTGTTTATATTCTGGGTAAACAGAAAGCCTCTGTAGGACTTTGAATATTGGAGAGCATGAAAGACAAACCATAGCCTTGGAGAAGATTATTTGCATGTATATAGAAAACAATTTTATCAAGAACTGCTAAATATCAACCAGAAAATACACCACTCCACTGGAAAACGGGGCAAAGTGAAATAGAATCACTGGCTACCGTGCTGATGACAGATGGAGGTGGGCATGAGCAGAGGCCTGAGTGGTGCTAGGGGGTGATTTTAGTGGACTCTGTGAGGGCTGATGATGGCAGGGGCCAGAGCTGTAGTAGTGAAAGTCTTCAGGAGTAAGTCAGAGGCCTGATTGACTCTCCAAGTAGAACTGATTGGTTGTTTTGTTTGGATATGTGGTGTACAAGAATTTGAGGAATCAAGGATGACTCCACTGGTTTTGGCCAGATCACAGAAACTTTCCCTTAATAATGATGTACTGGACTCCCTACGTCCAGCGTCCTCCTAGCCCCACAGCTGAACCCAGTAAATTACCATAAACAGGCTCAACCAACAGTCCTTGCAGGGCCTTCTGGTCCAAAGAACAGAAGGGATTCCAGAAAGAGGCAGTGCAGAGAGAGATCTTGAACGTAGCCTGCTGGCCCAGCGTCTATTAGCTTCTCATCATGGGGCAGTTCTGACCTTAAATCTGGTCTGCAGATTTTGTCTTTTGTTGTGTTTCCTTTTGATCTGACTCCTGCCCACCAAAGAATGACTACATTTGTTTTCTGGGATATCAGTGCCACTCTATTACCCAAGTTCTTTGATGGAACGAGGTCATACTTTGCCATGGCACTACCTGCTTCCAAAATCTGTGATGCCAACCACCTGCCTGTCTGGTTGTCCATCTATGTCCTATTGCCAAATCTGTTGACACAGAGCTCTGTTTGGCTGCCAGGACATCTGCCTGTTGCCTGTGGTGGGACTCATCTCCCATCTGATGCTGCCAACCTGTCATCCTAGCCTGGACCCCTGCCTGCTACCTGCTGTCAGCGCCCCCTAAAGCTCTGTGGTTTTGCGCATGTGTCCAATTTTCTCTATTTCTTAAATCATTCATTTAAGGATTCATTCATTTCTCTCTACATTAATGTATTCAAATTGGCATTCACTATGTGCTAACTTTGAGTCATTTATCTGTTGGAGGAGATTGCAGATAAAATGTGAATAATGTAGAGGTTCTCTTTTGTGTCCTTGAGATTCTCCTAGTATCTAGGACACAGAGTAATGAGGGAGAAAGATGTGTAAGCAATATTTACAGTGAATTTTGATAACTGCCCTCGATTTATAATCATCTTTTGAAAATGGAGACATTTTGCTGCTATACAAATAGTGTAGTGATACTTTACAGCCTGGAGCTGGAATCTGGAGGAAGCTGGAGTTCCGCTCCTCCCACTCAGTAGTGACATTGGCAAGTGCATTCACCTCTTGCTTCTGCTTCTTCGTCTTTGAAATGGGAATGTTAATAAACGCTTTATGAGGTTGTTGTGTGGACTCCATAAGATATTCATGTGAACTAGTTTACCAGGATATCTGATACATACTGGGAGCACCATAAATTTTGGCACATCTACATTGTCTTTTCTTCCTCCTCCTTCCGTTCTCAGCAGACCAGGTGGGTAGATCAGAACACAAGGAGGGATCCCTCTACATGAGTGAAAAGTTCTCTGATCTCAAGAGTTTGGGTTAGGAGTCAGCGCTCTCAAATTGCTCTATACAAGTCTGCGCCATAATATAGTTTAGTATCTGCCTATTTATTTGGCTACATCCCTCTTAAGACTATTGCCTCCTGTGGGCAGGGAATTGCCTTTTCACATAGCAGATCCAGCATCCTACACAGTGCCATGTAAGGAAATGCACAATAAATATTTGTTGAATGATGATAATAAAGAACAACAAGTCTTCCCAGTGATGGTGCCAATCACATTCAAAAGGGGTTCCTTAATGAAGAAGGAACATTTTCAGACTTAGCACAGAGCAACAGAAGTCTCCCTGACACCCTCAATGTATCGGGGTATCTTGAGCACCCCATCAGATATCTTCCTGTGCTTCACATCAGCCTTTGAATTTTGGGAAGGTGGGCAGGGTTCAGACCAAAAAGGAATTTGCTGGTATAATAACGAGATTGTGGACCGTTCTCTGGGATGAGGTCAACATAAGGATAGGAAGTAGGGCACTGGGGTCTTTTCATAATCTAGCCTTAATTCCCCCTTTGGCTCCTGTGCCACCAAAATATTCATACACCACCCTTTCCCTAACCTTTCTCAAACCACACAATACTTCTGTTTCTTGTTTCCTTTCTTCTCTTCGTGCTGTTCCCACTACCTGGAAATCTGGTTCTCTCCACATCACTAGCACCTCTCACCAGGCCCCTGTCTCCATGCTACTTAATTTTCTTCCTGTAGCTCAAGCATTGCCACATCCAGGAAGTCTTCCTGAGTTCTGTAAGTCCCAGCCAGCTCTTGAAGTTCACATTCAAGGAGCAGTTGCTCTGTGTGGGAATCCTAGTATTTACTTGGTGTCTCATCTGATTGAGTCATTACAACAACCATATAAAATAGGTACTATTTTAAAAGTTATTTTTAATGGAAGTAACGTTGCTATAACGTCTAGTAGTGCATCATTAAGAATCCACATCTGCAGAGACCACATGAAGTACAATTCTGAAAGTTCACTTCTGTCCTTCACCTACCATTGCCTTCTCTCTCCATTTATCTGTCCCCCCTTCCCTCTCCCCTTCTAGTGGGTCTTCTAGTCCAAAACTTTGTTTTTATTTTATTTAGTTCATCTAGAATCAGTGTTGTTATTTTCCTTTTTAAAATATACCTTTAGATATATTTTTAAATATATCTATATATTTTTAAATTTACTCTATATTTTGTAGGTGAGCCAACTAAAGCTCAGGTAAATTATCTGAGGTTGGGGTGGCTGAGCTATGACCCCTGATGTGGGGTTATTATGCCCGCTATCTCTGAACTTGAACTCACTCAGAGAGGGGAATGTGGACTTTTCTTATCTATGTACCGCTTTTTAAAAACAGTAAATATGGAAGTGCATTTTTCTTCTGACAGTCTTCTTTTTTTTTTTTCCCCAGTTAGTCTTTGTTTTCATTTTCAGGTACAGTTTTCAACTTCTTTGTGTCAAATCCCCTGTTCTCATTCCTTGATGATATCTTGAGCAGATTCCATCATCATCTGGGCAGTTTCCATTATTAAACTCACCCCAGCCCGTTTAAGATTTTCATTTATCTTTTTCAAATTTCTTTTTCATTTCACTGCAGAAAGGACTCCTGGCACAGGCTCTTGGAAGGAACGTTGGCCACAGTCTCCGTAGTCTCTCCCTCCCCCACCTCCCCAGCTCCACTGGGTCAGAGGGAGTCAGGGAAGAGAGATCTAGAGAAAAGGGCAACTGTCTTTTAACTTAACTGCTTTTGGCCATGGCTCCCTCCTGTCGGCTTTAGTGCTCTGCAGACAGACACTTAGGGGCTGGCATTTTCTTTTTCTGGGCATGTACCCAGATGCCGCTGGCTGTGAGCACATGTGTGGGTTCTCGGGGCTCCCATGCAGGTACTCCCCCATCACTTCCCTTATATTTGAGATCCTGCCGTGGCTCCAGCTCTTTTATAGCTCCACTCTCATCAGTCCACAAAAACTAGTGGTTCCCACAGACTCACGCTGCTAGAGGCGCCTCACGGATTCCAGCAGTTGGCTCCGGCACAGGAACGTTTCATAATGTCCACATCATCATGAGAAATTCACATAGCTCTGTTGTCCCAAAGGGTAGAGCGCGCAGAAAGTTATCTTGCCATTCACACTCTGCCCTGCCATTGACCTAGTCATGGGCTGGTGAGCGAATCCACACACTCAGCTGCTGTCCAGAATATTGAACATAGTGCTCCTCTAATAGTGAATAACTTCACCTATAAAATGTCCTTCATATAAGAAGCGTATGCAGAGTTTAATAATATTAATAAAAAATAGCAATCCTATTTAGACCATTTTGAGAATTAAGACATTTCCTAAGACCCACAAAGTCCCTGAGTAGCCTCTCTGATTACAGATTTTGTGTTAACTCTTTTTTATACACTACCCCCCCCCAAAAAAAAACCACACAACAAAAAACAAAACCACTTTCGTATGTGAGTATTGTGTTAACTTGCTACTGCTGCCATTATAAATTATCCTAAACTTCTGCTTACATCAGTACAGTGCAGTCACATATTCAGTGGGATTGGAGATTGTGTGACTTCACTAAACTCTAAAATCAAAGTGCTAACTGACATTTTATAAAGACAGAATTAAGCAGTATATATTCTTTTGTAACTTGATTGCTTTTACTTAATATTGGAGTTTTAGGGTTCATCTTTCTAGCATAAATTATGTAAACATTTACTACCTCATGTGAATATTGATGGCTATTATGAATATTGATTTTCCCCCAATAATCTTCTTTCATGTCTTTCATGTTCCTATGTCCCTTGCTTTGCCTTTTATGATGCCTTTTTGCTCTTATGTTTTTCTAATTTATAGTTCTTTTATGAAGCATTTTCCTCCTTAATTCTTTTTTGATAGCTATTAATTTGCTCAGAGCTTTTCTGTTTCTTATTTGTGCTGTTTTTACCGAAGCTTTAGTTGTTCTCTAATATTGAAATGTTACATTGCAGTTGTCATCGCTCTGTGACCTCATTTTTCCCAGTGAATTCTCATTGTTTGTCTTAATGTTATTAAAGTTTCATTTATCTTTTTCATTATAATAATTTTGTAGAAAGGGTTTTGATTTTTGTTCCCCATGTTTGAAACAACAAAATAAAATGGAATTTTCGGGGATATTAGGTGAAATGAAGGTCAGGGTAGATTATTCTGGAATATGGTTTGAGAATTTCTTTCTGTTCTTACCAGTCAAAATTCAAAATATGCCTTCTCTCTGTTAGCTGCTTTGTTTCTGTAAACTACCTCTGGGTTAGAAAGATTTCTGCTTCTTGTCCCAGGAGAAAAGTTCTTCATACTGTCACTGGCTGAGGTTTCCATTCTTTAAGCCTCTCAAGAACCCCTCCC
>JAGFMF010011864.1:2217528-2259322 GCA_019455555.1 Galemys pyrenaicus
CCCACATCTGTTCCAACCAGTCCAAGACCAAAAAGCAAGCACAGTTTCTTCACATGTCCCTCTGCTCCACGTGCCCCATCCAGGTTTCCTTGCTGTTCTCCATCTTCCTCGAACAAGTCACCTTTAAAAGGAAATCACACAGACCAGAGGCTCCAGCATGTCCACATGTCCAGCTAAGTAAAAAGATGCTATTTTCTCTTGTGGAATGAAGTGGACAAAATCCAGTGTGATCTTAAATGGAATGGGAATAGAGGTAAAATAACCTGGTGATGAGAAGTATAACATTGTCCTTTCCAGCAGCTGGTGACTTTAAAGTCCCTGCTAAACTCCTGGGAGTTAGAGTTCTCAGCCACTCGTGCTAACAAATATGGATGGCTCCATTGATGTTGTGGAGTGAATCTGTGTATCTTTATAGAAGATGGTTTAGAAATTATGTTACTTTGATACATTGTTGATTTTTATAAACATTATAAATTAATATAAATATATTTTGCTTTGCGTTTGTTTTGTGGAATACACTTGTTGAAAATTAAGCTCTTAGTCATAGAAACATCTGGGCAAGAGTGTGGATGACTCAGGACAAGCTCATCACCATTACTGAAATTTAAAAAGCATGGGTTCCTGACAATGAGTCATGAAATCATATTCTTATGCAAAGGGCAGGGGTCCCTATCTCATCTCTATGTCCTGCACCCACCACTCTCTGCACTGCAGGCCCCTATATTATTCCAATAGACTTCTAGTCTTCACTTGTTGAAAGAAAGTGCACTAATTTATCATAGATATTTTTTCCTTTTTTTTTTTGGTTTGCATTAATGTCTAATGACTTTACACGGTAGTAACCACAGAAACAATTTTCTTTTTATAAATAATACTGATAAAATGAAAAAGAAGAATCATGAATAATAACATGAGATAGTCAATTTGGATTATTGCTTGCTCTGGAAGTTCCAGAAAAAAACTGAGAAGCAATCAACCATTTTTGTTTAAACTAAATCATAATTATTAACCTTGTTATTCTCAACAAAAGTTAATGAAAATCTTTAACATTGCCTGATAGTCAATAATTAAAATAAGATTGTGTATGTTCTTTTTGGATTAAATAGAGGATTGTATAAATATGTCTTTTAGCAGCTTTTACCTTAAGTGTGTTTATAATTTTATGGTAGTCCTGGGTCTACAATGTTCAGACCACATGTTTAAATCAAAGAGTTTCGAGTAATGGATTAGACATTTATTTCCCAAAGAGTGCTCCCTTTTTTCTTTTCTTTTTAAGGCTTGTCATTCTTTGGCACAGATTGAACTTTGATGTACATATAATGTTTGGTTTTTACTTTAATGTCTTAGTTTATGATCTATTTTGTAGATTGAGGCTGACATTTTCTGGTTGAAAAAGTGAAAAGAAGTTCTTTCTAGAAAGAAAAAATTTCTCCTGAAGCAATCTTTGGAAATTATTTAAACACTTTAAAAATTGCCTTTCAAACAATAGGTTATTTTTCAAATGGTATTCCTAGAGCCAATTTCACACTAATAATAACCTCATCCAGAACTGACATTGTTTTAATATAAGAAATACAGAGTCCTGCTAGGTCATAGAAATTTCTGTTAAACCATGATTCTGGAGAAATTTGAATAAATTCCTCTGGGTTGCATGGTGCTGAGAAGGTTAACTGATATCTGTCTGCAAGCTCCAGCTGTGTTCAGATTAAAATATCAAAAGAGGTAAACCAGTGTAATACTGTCTGAATTCAGGAAAATAAGGTGCTTTTCAGTCCTTAAAAAAGTAAGAAAAATCTAAGTAAAAATGTAAGAAACATAAGAAAAAGGATTTTTTGGTGTTTGCTATTAAAAATATAAGAAAAATTAGCTTGGTCAAAATTTATAGTAATATATAATGTACATATAGTAACATATATAGGAATCGATATATTTTTGATTGATAATTTAATAATTTGAAATCAGTCTGATTTCTTTTATTTTGCCACTTGATTTTCACTTTCTCATACTTTCCTGATTCCCTGGTTGTTACTTAAGCAATAGTATTTTGTAATTGAAAGGAGCAAGCTTGATTTTACATCATTCATAGAGTCGCACAAAGAAAATTTATCTTAATTGTGGTACAAAATCAAGAGTGAGAAAAATTAAGATTACATATAAATGATGGTTTCCAATCTCAGAGGTATACACCACAATTCTTAAAGTTCCTGTGTATTTTCAAACATTTAAAAAACAATAAGACTGAAAAATTAATCATTAGCACAATTGCCATTGAATTTTGCATGTTACTTTCTTGGCAACCAAAAATGTTATGCATATATATAATGATGGTAATTACCCAGCACTTGCAGTGAACTCACTATATGCCCAGTGTTGTAGTTCTTTTGCTGGCATAATTTCCTTGCATTCAGTACTGGGAGTAGGTCTGCCTAATTTTGTTTACTTTGCCTTTTATTCACTTGTGGACTTACTCAAATGCTTCCTGGATCTGCCCAAAGGGTGCTCAGCATCTTGGTAGCTGGGGCACATGGACCACATGCTTACAACTTGAGATCTGACCTGTATCTTTCTTTTTAATGTCAACTTTTCTAATTATTATGACCTTTGACCAGCTGAATAAAATATTAACAATCACTGGTATATTCAATAACATCCATCCAGATTAATTAAGAGAAAAGTTACTGATGAGTTCCCGGATTTTAAACTAGCAGTTATTTTTTTTAGGATCACAGTAAATGAGTTTATAATCCATTCATTTATCAATTTCTTTTATACTGTGTCCAAAGTACTAAATACTAAAGTATTAGGCATATAAAGATGAGTATTAACATATAAGCCTCTATCATTATAGGGCAAGATGTTGGGGATTTGTAGGGAGGATGAGTGCAGAGAGAAATATAATCAAATAGCTACATAAATAATATAAAAATTCCTCTCCTACAAATACCAGAAGTTGTCTGTGGTATTACAAGAGTTTTAATCATGGTATGTAATGTTATTAGCAAAGACAGAAATAATGACTGGAGAAATGATGTTTGAGCTGCCATCTCAGAGAAGATTAGGCATTAACAGGGTACAACGTGAGACAAATGCAGGAAGAATATGTGCAAAGGTCCTGTGGCATGAGTGAACATGGCAAATACAAGACATTGGAAGAAGATTGAGTAAATAACAGAAGAGAGTATGGAACAATGTGATGCTGAGATCGTAGTTGGGATTCAGATGTCTAGGTCTTTGGAGTTGTAGTTAAAACATATTCTTGGTCTTAAGAATGGGTGTGAAAATGGAAGTGTTTAAGTAAGATGTGGGAGGGTGACAGAGTCAGATGTAATTTTTTTTGTTTTTTGCAAAATCACATTTGAGTGAGTCATCATGGATGCTGGTAAACCTACCTGTAATTTAGCAATAGATCTTGTTGAAAGAGGTTGGTAATTTTGTATTCTAGTTTATTAAAAGGTTTGTGCTTCATTACACACAAAAATGACACAAAACACTTTTATTTTCTCTCCTTATATCCTTAAATAAATCCTGTCAAAGCTTGCTTTTCCATTCCTTAATGACAACTAAAATGGTCCATCACTGTCAGGCACTTCCAGTTACTGTTCCTTCATGTTGGGCCCATTTAAAACTTCAGTCTTGTGTTGCTTTCAGACTTTCCTTCTTTCCTCTTACACCATCCAGACTTTGTCCAAAGAACTTTCCCAGTGATTCCAGCATGTTCTCTGTGATTTTGAGCTTTCACTCATTTCTGCTAACACCTTTTCCTTTGGCACATTGAGAATCTTTAGGAGAGATGGAAAGAAAAGGAATCAAATGTCTTTTCATTTAGCTTATGATGGTATTATCTTCTCTTGACCATTATTTTCTTCCTGGTGAATTTCAGTGGACTTAAGAAACCCCTTTGGCTAGACTTCTATATGCCTCTGTTCTTGAAGGAACACACATGTGAGTTTTTTATACAACATCTGAGGGCCTCCTCATTGCCTAGAGGCACCACTGTTCCAACTCTCTCCACCTCTCATGTTCCATGCACATCTCGTCTTGCCCAGTAGTCAGTCATGCTTAAGTTGCAGGTTAAGTGACTTATATCCAAACACTTACATGGTATTTACTGGACCTATAGAACACTTACTCATCCTTAATTGAACAAACATGGGATGCAAGCTCTTCTTAGGTGCATCTCTAAATTCACATCTATCTCCAATTTTTTCCCTTACTCAAATTGTCACAAGCAGCATATAAACAAGTCTACTAGGAAAAGAGAAGCAACCTTTCACTTGACCTGGGGTTGTGAGTGATGTTGGCAGTGCTACTACTGTTTCATAAACTATGGAGTCCTCCTCTAGTTATGAATTGAACTGCTCTCCTCAAATCTTCTTCCTCCTCATCACCATCTACTACTGTAGACCAAAGGGAGATGCAGGATCACGGTG
Organism: Galemys pyrenaicus; assembly: GCA_019455555.1. Lineage (NCBI taxonomy): Eukaryota > Metazoa > Chordata > Mammalia > Eulipotyphla > Talpidae > Galemys > Galemys pyrenaicus. The sequence goes on from JAGFMF010011864.1 coordinate 2,221,959, forward strand.
AAAACCCCTAGTGTTGATGTTGCTTAATAAACCCCAAAGAGCTATTTAGACTCAACCTGTTTCCTGGCGTCTTTAGAATGTGGAATAACTTGTAACTTATATTACTAACTTTCCTTTTCTTTTGCTCTGTTGCAATGGGAAACATCTTATTTGGAATCCTATGGAGCTTGGACTATAATGGAGCTAAAGAAGATGGAGATGATGTGGTAAACCAAAAAATACATGGTAAAATACACAGTGCATGGTAATAGGTATGATGTTAAGAATGAAGGAAAAGGAAAGGGAAAAGAATAACGTAGGTTTCTGTTTTAGACAGTTTGATGGATGGTGGTGAGGGAGAAAAGACTTGACAAAGACCAGGGCTTCCCTTAATATCACCTTGGGAACACCAAGGAACAGGAAGTTGATAACATAATTTGTGTTCAACTTGAGTTTCTATCAAGTAGACAGAGTTAGAACTCAGATCTGTATGATTAGATATACACCCTCAAGCCATTTAGGTTTCTAGGTGACACAGAAACCATGCATATATGTGGTATTTCCAGGGAGACTTAATGATAAGAAGAGTGTTGCACAACATGTATATACATACACATATACATGTGCACATACACATACATGTGAGTTTGTGTGTATATAGATGTACACATGGATATATATATGATTATGTGTCTGCATGTATATGTTCAACAGTGATAATGATAAAGTGCATAAAATTAGTATTGTTTCTTTACATCTTCTTTCATATGAAATATGTGTTTCCCTCTTGACACTTAGGGATGGAATGTGGATTTCCCTCATAGATGTTTCACAGATGGCTCTGCTTGTCACATCGTATTCCCCTGGTGGAATCTCATGTAACAGAGGTGACAGACTATAGAAACCTCTACAAAGCAATTATACCTGTGATCTGCTGGGAGGAGGCCATGTGCTAAAATGTGAATCCAAAATGCTCCAAACACAGTCAAGTAATAGGAACTTTATCTTGATATCCTGGACTGTCCAGAGTCTATTTTTTGATGCAATATTAACAATCCTCTCTTACTTCAGGAAAGAAACATCTTGCTTTAATTTAGTCAGTATTGTGCAAGACTCATTTGAGACTCTGATAAGAAGTGTGTTTTGCTTAGCACACTTGCCCTTTAATTTGCATGTTTAAGTGATTTCATGAATCTTAGGACTGATTTGATATTATAGCTCTCTTCCCTCTCCTTTATTGCTAATAATCATTCAGTATTATAAAACTACTTACTCCATTGGTTTTTACACTGTTTTTCATGAAGCGAAACTTCTTAAATAAATCAATTAAGTGTGTTGCCAAAAATATTCAAGCAAATAGAAAAACATTTGTTTTTAAGTCATCAGGCATTGCCTTTATCTTTGCAATATATTGACATTGTTATAAAGTTTTTTGATTTGGGCATGCAGTAATTTCAATGAGAGTGTGTTATTCCCCCTCCTATACATAGAGATTTAGCAGTGCACTTCTGAATGACTATTGGGTTAATGAGAAAATTGAGAAGATACTAAAAAATACTTGGTGACAAACAAAAATGAAAACATAACCTACCAGAATTTATGGAATGCAGCAAAAACAGTACTTACAAGGATGTGAATAGCAAAAAAGACCCATTTCAAGAAACAAGAAAGAACTCAAATAAATAATCTAACATACCTTAAAGAACTAGAAAAAAAAATGAAACCAAAAGCCAGTAGAGGAAGGAAATAATGAAAAAAATTCGAGTAAAAATAAATTAAATAGAAGTCAAAAGGACAGTTTAAAATAAGAATGAAACCAAAACCTGATTCTAAACAAAATAGACAAACTTATAGCTAAAATCACTAGCATAAGAAGGGAGAAACCTCTAATAATAGAATCAGAAACAAAAGAGAAATTACTACAGATAAATCTGAAATACAAAGGAGCATAAAGACTGCTATGAATGTCTTTATGTAAACAAATTGGAAAATCTGGAAAAATGGACAAATTCTTAATAGCATACAACCTTCTAAGACTGAATCAGTAAGAAGCAGAAAACTTGAATCTATCCTTTACAAGTAAGGAGATTGAAACGATAATCAAAAGTCTCCCAAAGTACAAAAGTGCAGGGTCAGATGGTTTTACAATTGAGTTCCACCAAATTTTTAAAGAAGAACTAATACCTATTGTTCTCAAAATTTTCCCAAAAATTGAGGAAGAGGGAAAGCTCCCAAGCACATTTTATGAGGTCAACATTACACTGATACTGAAAGTAGACAAGAACATCATAAAAAAAACCCCAAAAACCACAAGCCAATAATGCTAATGAATATAAATGCAGAGATCCTCAACAAAATTTTAGCAAACTGAATTCAATAATACAGTTAAAAGATCATACATCATGACTGGGTGAGATTTATTCCAGGGATATACAAGGATGGTTTAACATATATAGCTCAATCAATGTAATTCAACATATCTACAAAAGGAAGGGCAAAAATCTTATGATTATATCAATTGATGCATAGAAGATGTTTTCCAAAATTCAGCATCCATTTATGATAAAAATATTAATAAAATGGAGGAGGAAGGAATATACCTCAACATAATTAAGGCTACATATGACAAACTCATACTAGCATTATACTCAATGATGGTAAACTGAAAACTTTGTGTTTAAGGTCAATTACACAACAATGATTACCACTCCTACCACTATTTTTCAAAATATTATTAAAAGTTCTAGCTAGAGCAATTAGGCAACAGAAAGATGTACAAGGAATATAAAATTTTAAAAGAAGAACTAAAGCTATTACTATTTCCAGATAACATGATAATATATCTAGAAAATCCTAGACGCTACTAAGAAACTATCAGAAACAATAAATCAACATAGTAAAGTGGCAGGATACAATATCAAACTACAAAATCTGTTGCATTCCTGTATACAAATAACAAACTAGAATAGAAAGAAGTTAAGGCAACAATCCTATTTACAGTAGAATAAAAAACTACTAACTACCGAGAAGTAAACCAAACAAAGGAGGAGGAAGACCAATAAAAATAATGATGATCTTAGAAGAAATAGAAGGCACAGGAGATAGAGTTTTCCATGATCATGGATTGGAAGAATTAATATTGCTAAAACATATGTAGATTTAATATAATCTCTATCAAAATTTCAATAGAGTTCTTCAAAGAAAAAAAGAAAACATTACTGAAATTTACATGGGACCAAGAAAGGACTCAAATAGCCAAACATCTTAACAAAAAGTAAGAGTGGAAGTGTCACAGTCCAAACTTCAAACTATACTGAAAGGGTAGAGTAATCACAACAGTATGATATTAGAGTAATAGACACACAGGCCAATGGAATAGAACTGAGAGCCTCAAAATAATCCCTCATTTATATGGACAGTTAACTATGACAAAGGAGCCAAGTGTATACAGTGGAAAATGAAAAACCTCTACAATTAATCATCCTGGGAATAATGGACAGTCACATGCAGAAAAATGAAACTCAACCACTCTTACACCATGCACAAAAATTAACTCAAAATGAATTAAAGACCTGTATGTAGGCCTGGAAACTATAAAATATATGGAAGAAAACAGGCAAAAACACTCCATAACATTGGTTTCAAGGATGCCTTTGGGGAGTTAGCTTCAATGGCCAGGAAAACAAAAGGAAAAATAAACAAATAGGATCACAGCAAGATAAAAAGTTTCTGTCCTGTAAATGAAACTATCATTAAAACAAAAGCCATCCTAGTGAGTGCAAGAAAATATTTGCACACATCACATATCTGAGGGGTTAATATTCCAAATCTCTAGAGCTTATATAATTTAACAAAAAGAAAACAACCAGTCAAAAAATTGTGAGAAGAGCAAAATAGACACATCTCCAAAGAAGACATACAGATGGCCAACAGGCACATGGAAAAGTATCCACTATCACTTAATATCAAAGAAATGCAAATCAAAACAACCTTATCTTTTACAGAAATCTAGGTAGATGCCCACTTACAGCTGCTAATGCTGTGCTCCACTCAATAATATAGAGCTGATTCTAAAGATCTGCTTGCTTAGTTCTCATATAGTTAACAAAGTGTATTGAACATTTACTGTGAACCAGACATTGCTTGAAGTTATGAGACATAGCAATAAACAACACTGGCAGAATAATTGATGCCCTTGTGGAATTTGTATGGCAGTGGGCATAGATAGATAAAAAGAAAATTGACTTTCAGTAAAAAGGAAAATGTTTAATACTTGGAATAGAGGGTGACACATATTGATAATGAAACTAACAATGAACCATTTAGGAAGGAAAAAAGAACATGTTTGGGGCTGAATAGCAAGCTTGGTTCTAGGCCTACATGTGACCAAGTAAGACTTGGACCCTACTGGTACTGTGCTTAAGGAGTGGCTGCCAGGTCAGCAGACCATTATGCTATGGAGTGAAGACCACCACGATGGGGTGATGATGGAAGCTGGCAAGGAGGACCCTCTGTACCAGTTAGAGAGACTCAGAGTGGTCCCTTCTTGCCAAAAGGTGGTTACTAACTAGGTAGTGTTGGGGGTAAGTAAAGTGGAGAAAGTGCATTTTAAGTTGTGTGACTACCACATGCAAGACCAAAAGTAAAGAAAATATGGTTCATTGGGGAAGTAGAAATAGGGTCGTAGAGGTGGGGTGTAGCAGTAAAGACAAGAAGAGAGGAGAGTGTTTCACATAGGTGAGTATTTCCACAGCTGTGTTCTGTGGGGCTTTTGCCTCTTACAATTATGAAGATGTGTCCCAGGAGGCAGTGGCCACACTCCACCACAGAGTGCATGGCAGGGACTAAGCACTCCTTTTTATCCCCTATATTAATATTTTACATTATTTAAAGGCCTGTTACATAATTTAAAAACACTGTTTGCATGAATATGAAATTCCATGCAAATAAGATAAGTAGATGATTTGAGTTTGGTTAATAATGCTTATGGTGATGTTTTCTAAAGGAAGTTGGCACTAAAGGAAGAAATAGAATATTTTATTAAAGCATCAACTCCAATATTAATTATTGATATCTGAGAATGTCCTCCACAGGAGAGGGAGGACATACTTGTCATTCATACTGCTGTCGGGGAAGGGTTGTAGTGTCCTGAGTGCCCATTTCCTCTGTGCCTGGAAGAGGCTGGGTGGGGCATGAAGTCTCTGTTGTGAACACCCTGGTCAGTTTCCTCCTTGTGCGGTAGAAATAGCACCATTTTCACATAATGTCATGATGTGAAGCGAATGGGCAGCATGTGCAAAGATCTTACTTTGTGTTTTCCAATTGTCTGTGCAATTTGATCTTCAGATACCAATGCGTCTTCTCCCCAGGAGAGACATGACCACAGAGACAGAACAGAAACACAGCGTGAAGTTCTAAAACAGAAGTGCTTGGTAAACATACCAAGTTTTCATTACTAGTGATTGCTGTTTCATGGAGACTTGAAGGGAATTACCTAACTGTCTAATTCAGTAAAAAAATGTTGTCACCAGGGGCGGAAGGGCAGGGGAAGTAGGAGGAGGCTGGTGAAAGACTGTAAGTTTTTAGCTGCGATGAATAAGGCGCATTACCTACTTGTCATGTCAGTACTGAGCACACACTATGTTCTAAGGACCCTGATGACATGTGAGCTTGGCATATTAATCACTCAAATTAGTGTAGAGAGCAGGTTTGAATTCTATACCAACACTCACCAGCTGTGTGACCTTTGGTAATTTATCTAACATCTCTGTGCCCCAGTCTTCTAATCTGTGAAATGGGACATAGTCACCACATCTAACTCATTAATTAGTTGATTAGAAAAATGAACAATATTATTGGTTAACTGAAAGAGAAGAACAGCTTCTTGTGATGGCTGTAAGGATTTAAGAAGTTATCATAGACATAGAACTCAGAATAGCATTAGCCATGAAGTAAGTGCTATAAAATATTAACTAGTATGATTTTCAGGCATTCCAAAGCTTGGCAAGAAGCAGATCACATATCCCTGCATAGGTGTGGAGATTAGGGATATTTCTAAAATGATTCCTTGCATCAGCAATATCTGTGGTGATATCCCAATATGTCCTAAAATATTCTAGGACATTATTTCCTGCCTCCTAATTTTTCATGACTCTATGATCCTATAATGGGGTTGCTTTTCCTGCTTTGATCAATTCAATGCCCTCTGCATACGTTTCTTTTTTGATTAAGTTGGTCTGATTGGATCCTGTTGTTTTCAAACAAAAGCCCTGACAAGTACTTCCCCATTTAGATATTGAGGACAAAGATTTAGAAGGATTATGTTCTGGAGTTCTTGAAGCTCTTAAGTTCCCTAAGCTATACTTACTCTATATCCTTGAAAAGACTTCATTTATAATAATGACTTTTAGTTTTGTTTTATTTTCTGCTACATATAATCAGTATACTTATTTAATGAATATGTCTCTCAACAACCTCTACCATCTTGCCTTTCCCTGTCTTCACTTCTTCTCCCACACCTTCCAACTCGTGTCTGCTCCATCTTTTCTTCTATGATCTAGAGATCTAACAGTTATGTTATATTTTGGCCACCACAAGAAATATTTCCCATATATACCCAGGCTCCTTCCAAAACATTAAGAATGTACTAGTGCGTTTAACATTTCTTGCGTTGGGCATTTCTTCCATGCTATTGTTGTTTTCTCTGTGTGTTTGGTGGTCTTCCGTTGTTTATTCCTGTTTAAGAATTGAGGACTTGGTTGAAGGTGAAGGAAACTAGACCGAGTTTTTTTCCCTGTTGATGTGTGTAGACTGTGTTTCCATTGGGCCTTTTCTTTGAATAGCAGATATTACTCTGAGTTCTGTGTATGAGAAAGGATTTTAACTTAGTCTAATTTAAAAAATGAGCTGTCTCCTTTGCTGTCACCTTCTGCAGATTTTGTGCTGCTGTTTTTAATATGTCAGTGGTCTTCCACTTAAGGAGATAAGCTAGGTAAGAAGAAAAGCTAGATTTTTAAAATTATTTTTAATAATGTATTTATTTATATTTATTTTATATCATTATTCATTTTTGTACAATTTTTTTTGTGTTTTTTTTTCCCCTCAGGAGAAGCTAGATTTTAGAGGGAGGTCTCCAGTAAGCTGAAATGCAAAGGGCTTTCTGTCAGCCTTCTGGAAGCTCTCTGTTTCTGAGGTAGTTGGTAAATTTATTTCGTATTCTCAGGCATTTGCCAGTATAATACCTGGGTTGCCTTTGTTATTAAGAATGAAGGAATTGCAGGTTTCATTAAGATTTTAGATTCTTCATAGAAATTAAAAGTAGAAAAGTAGTCACTAGGGCCAGAAGGGAGAGGAAGTTGAAGGATGGTGAAAGAGGCAAGCTTTTAGCTAGGAGGTGAATCAGGTCTGAGGAACTAACGCAAACCATGGGGACTAGCGTTGATAACACCGTGTTGTGTAATAACTGAAATCTACTGAGAGTAGAGGACACAAAATGGTCACTATGTGAGGTGATGGATGTGTTAACTTGACATGTTATTAAACATGTATATCAAATCACCATATTGGATGTTTAACATTTAATACTTTTATTTGTCCATTATAATTCAATAAAACTGAAAAAAGATATTTGTTCTCAAGGTATTTTTATATCATAGTCCCTCTCTGTCTCAGATTCCTAATTCCTTCTACATCTAAGTCAGTAAGCTTTGTGGAATCTAAGTTAAAGGATAAACTATTCCCTTTGCTCCCATCTTCTGCAGTTTTGTACAGCTGTTTTTAATGTGTCAATGAACTTCCACTCTGTTTCAGTCTTTCATATATTTGTTAAATATATCTTTGGTTTTAAAAATATTTAAATTTTTTTATTGTTACACATCTTTGTTTATTTCTTCATAAAAAGGATTTCTCTCCTCAGGTGTGGCCACCATAATCTTCCCATCACAAAGGTGCCCACAATCCTTCACCACCCTCCACCACCTACCACCATGCTCTTTCCTCTATCTCCCCTTCCCCTATCCCTTCCTTCTCCTTCTCCCCTCCTGAATGGCTCAGATCTACAGCCTGCTTCCAAGGGTCAATTTTACAGTTTGTCTTTGATTCTTTGCTTGGTGTCTCTAGATTCCACATGTAAGTGAAACCACCCACTATTTATCTTTATCCTTCTGGCTCACTTACTTACAATAATCTCTTCCATTTCCATCCATGTTAGTGCAATGGCATGAGTTTATCTTTTTTGATCACTGAGTACTACTCCATTGTGCATATATAGACCATATTCTTAATCTACTCATCTGTTTTGGGGCATTTAGGATGTTCCCATATTTTGGTTATTATAAAGAGTGCTGCTGTAAACAAAGGAGTGCAGGTTTTCTTTCAAGTTAGTGTTATTTTTGCTTTTGGATAGATAACTAGGAGTGGAAGTGCTGGGTCAAATGGTAGATTCATTTTAGTCTTTTGAGGAATCTCCACACTTCTTTCCAGAAGGGCTGGACCAGTCTACATTCCTACTAACAGTATAAAATAGGATGCCTTTTTCCCTACACCTAGCACTTGTTGATTGTGCATGTGTATGTGTGTGTTTTTTCCTAATATGGGCCATTCTTATGGGTATAATGTGGTTCTTTGAGTGGACCTTGTTTTCTGGTATACTGGGTTTATTTGTGCATTATCATTTAATTGGGCATATTGGAAGAGATGAAGAGAAATACTGGCTCTAAGTTTGATTTCTTGAATCATAAAACCAATGATGATTCTTTTGACACCTCTTTGGGAACATCTCACAAACTCCTCTCAAATTAAAAGGAAAAGAAATTAGGTTACTATATTTATAATGCTTTGAAATATGCATGAAGCTACTTACATTTTTAATATTATTCATCAAGGACATAAAGCAAGATACTCACTGATAAAATTGAAGCATCAGTTCTTTCTATCAAATGAATTCTTGAAAATTTCCTGGAACAACAGAGTAAGAGAACACAACATTTAGATCCCATAGTAAATTCTGGAATGACCTATGAAGGCAAACCCAAGGTTGTTTTTTTTTTCTTTGCTTTATACTTTTTGCCTACCTGAGAGGAAAAGAATAATTGAGAAAACCCCAAAGAAAAAACTCAAAGCTTCAAAGCAAACCTCAAATAAAATATTTCACTGGAAATTTTTACATTTCAGTTTCTTCTGTCTTCCTCTTGGCTAGTTTTGATATTTCAATATGGCATAGAAATGAGTCTTATGATGGTGAATTGAGCCAAGGGTTCCTTTTCAGTTTACATAGTCAGGAGGAAGAAATCCAGTCAAGGAGGTTCAGCATCAAATGTTTAAATAATCATTGGTAAAGATTCAAGATTTCTAGCAAATGGAAATTAGTAAAGGAGTCTTACATGCAAAAAAAAATATAGGGGTTCAGGAATGCAGACATTATTGAAAAATCTAGCTACAGATTTTATGTTTCTAATAATGTGGTGGTTTAGGTCAGAAATTGAAAATTATTCCTTGAGTTGATCATTGACTTAAACACCCATTTTTCCCCACAAATATTTATCAAGCAGCTATTAACCTGATTATTGTAAGAGTTCTGGAGATCCAGTGACAAGAATTCAGATTTGGTTTCTGCTCAGAGAAATGGAATCTATGTGGATCCCTACAGGAAATAGTCTTTCCAAGATTTAGTTAGAGCTAAAGCACTTGAGGATCAGTCAATAGATCTGCATGCATAATGTATTCATCCATGCCAATTAGAGTTAAGTAATTTATGAGTTTTTTCCAGTATAAATACTGACATTCATAAAGTAAATGCATTAATTAAAATATTGGCAGTCTTATCCATCAGTTGAAAATTAACCTCTGTTACAACTGTTCTCAGCAATATTTAAGTATAAATGGTATATAGTCTCCAAATTTTCCATAGAGAAGCTACAGTTAATTTTCTGAAGACTTAATGGTACTAAAGAATTTTGATGGGGCACACATAAAACTTCCTTTCATTTCTAAATGATAAAATAGAAATTTGGGAACTATTTCACTTTGGTGATAGTCCAGAATCAACGCGTCAGATTTTGATCAATAATTGCAGTCCCTTTTTACATTCTGGTCATTACCTGAATGTTTGCTTGCAGCAATTATAGGATTTGGTAAGGTAAGTGAAGGAGCTGGTGTGGATTCTAAAATATGATCTACTTTGGAAATCAACCTGAGAAAAACTTTGATAGAAAGGAATGAACTGAGCACACATTTAACAAGCTAAGGCTACATCAAAGGAAGAAACCACTTGATAATAAAAATGTTGCTTTGATTGAAACTAGGCAAAAAGCCAAAGGTACTGAAAGGAGACTGAATTGTTTCTGGATCAAACACTCCATAAACCTAGGTGAAATATGAAATGTTTCTAGTAAATTTTGTATGGCTATATTAAAATGGGCCTCTTGCTGAGCTTGAGTTTAGCCATTGTTCAAGAACTTTCTTTCTTATCATAAAAAATAGATACCGATAAATGTATAAAAAATTCATCAAATGTCTGCCTTGTATAAGGATTTATCAACAATATTTCTGAAGAAAGCTTATAGGCTTTTTCTTTCACACATTCTTTATTATAAAGAAACACTTCACAGATTTCACTGTGATTCTTACTAAAACAACTAAGCATTCTTAAGCATCTACCGATAGCTATATTTTATAAGACAATTTTATCTTAATACCTTGGGCTTCATAACCTACTGTGTTATAGCTCAGACTAATGCATTCATTGCTATTCCATCATTTGGGATTAATTATTTAATTAATTAGATAGCAAAATACTGAGATAGGAACCATTATTGTTTTGTGCAAGACTGCCACACTATATGTGGTCGGTAAAGTTTTATTAAATGAAGCTGTCAAACATTGGGATTCTTTGAGAAAACTAGTTTGACTTACATCATTTCTATATGTAATCATGTCTTGTTTCTAATCACAAGACAGTACATATTATTTAGGGACTTTTTCTTTGACTCTATTTATAAGCTCATAGGCAAATGTAAAAAGATGGAACTGAGTGTAGATTCAGTTAGATAGTTGGTGTCATAGAGATATGTGATGGAGAACTGAGACAAGGTTTCCACAGCACAGGGAAGCTGTCTTCTAGGGAGGCTGAGTGTCAGGTGGCCTCTCTTGTTCCCTTGAGAACCATGATATTCTTTGGTCCATAACCGTGAAACAGAATAGGCACCCCAGAGAGCAGGGGTGGGATTGCTCAGTGGAGGGCAGGGCTAAATAAGATTTAGTTTTATCTACAAATTTATCAGCTTCCTCCAGCCTGAGATAAATCCCTTCCTCTAAGGAAATAAAGAATATAAAACCCTAGTGTGGCTGATGCAAATTTTAAGAACAGAGAGAAACAAATTGCCTTTGCCAAGATATATAAGAAAGTGTTCAACTTGGGTGTCAGATGGATCAAAGGCCAGTTAACAACAAAAGCAGCAGCAACACCTGGCACTTTTTTGAACACTAAATGCGCTTGAAAATCCTCTTTTAGCTTGCATGTATTAACTATTTCAATTCTTACAAATTCTGTAAAATATGCACCATCACTTGATCCATTTTATAGATGAAGTGACAGGTAAGACAAGTGAAGTGCACCAGCAAGTGGGAGAGTAAGGACTCAGGCTACTGGGCTCATACCTTGGACCTTTGGGTACCAGTGCCTCATGTTTGAGAGGTCTGGGCAGTTACAGGGCACTAGAACAGGTTCACACCCTGGGAATTTGGCTAGCAGGTACTGCACAATGGAAGCTAGAGTCAGGGGTTTGGTGGGAAAATCAGTAAACCAGTAAAGAAAGTTCATTACAAATAGCTGTTTATAGAAGGCACTGCATTTGATACTCATGTGGATACTTAATACTCTAATCTCGCCTAGCGAGTAGGTAGACAAAGGCACATAAGGGTAAGAAAGGTGGTACCATTGTAACCACCAAATCCATTATCCATTGTCCTAGGACACTGATAATCAACTGGTGTGCCCAAAACAAGGGCATACTGGTCCTACTCTTCCATACATGCCACGAAAACAAATCTTTTGAAAAAAAATTTTTGTAAGTATGTCACAAACAGTAGGGAGAGTTTCAGTTGGACATAGTTGTTGTTGTGTGAAAATGTTTAATATATTCATGGACCTAATAAACATTTAACCAGCAACTACTGTGTGCCAGATACAAACCTAGGTGCTTGAGATAAGGAATACATGGCCATATATTCCTACATTCTTGGAACTTGTCTTCTAATAGCAATAAATAATAAATAACACATGTAATAAGTTAATAATTTATATAGAATAATAGAAGGTGCTGTGAAAAGAGTTAGTCAGGGAAAAGATGAGATTAGGGTTGGGAAGTACATTGTAATATTAAATAGCTTGTCCAGACTAAAACTCATAGAAAAAGTGACATTTAAACAAAGACTTGAAGAAGAGAGATCTCACAGCAAAGAACATCAGCAGTAGGACTATCCAATAGCCAGGGTCACAAATGTTCTGTATATGTGCCCTCTATGCCTGTGGGTAGAAGTGGTGATGTTCTTTTCTGACTGTTAATATATACTCTCAGTGAAACAGGAAGCAAGGTCATTGGCTAAGAGTAAAAATAAGGGAAAGAAGAAGGGCCTTTGAAAATAGGGAGAGTGAGTAAAATAGTCATTTATCTGAAAGGAAGAATAAAAGGCTATATTATCAGCATGCTAGGGCTGCCATAGCAAAGTGCCATAGGCTGGGAGATTAAACAAGTTATTCATTTGGTTCTGGAGGCTGGACTTCTGAAAGCAAAGTGACAGAAAGGTTATTTCTTTTTGGCATGTAAGTAGCTGTCTTCACCTGATCTTCCCTATTTGCCAGCTACATCCAAACTTTTTCCTTTTGGTTCCTCAAATTACTAAAAATGGATCTACCATAGGATCCAGTGATTCCACTCTCAGGAATCTACCCAAAGGACACTAAACATTCTTTATAAACCTCCATGCACAAAAAATAGGAATCACCTGGCAGAGTATCTGATGCACATTAAGTGCCAAGAATAGAATATACTTCGCAAAATTATTTTTTCTACTAAATATGTAATTTGCTTATTTGTATTTTCATTTGAAAGGAGAGAAAATATATTCAAATATAGACATGATTCATAAAAAATGCCATCATTTTGATATTCTTGAAAAAAATCACTTGTATCTGAAAAGCATGTACGAGTAATTCAAATTGGCTTTATTAATTGAAAGATGGATTTGTTTTGTGATGTAAAGCAAAAATCAAATTTCTTAAAAGTGTCATATAAAAACATTACAAAGGGTCTCCAAGAAAGAAAAAGGTAGTTTTATTTTACTATTGAGGTAGAATTGACATAGGACATATTAGTTTCAGATATCCAACATGTGATTTGATGTTTGTATACACTTGGAAAAATACCACCACTGTTAAATCTGACTACCATTGGCCACCAGATAGAGATGCATGCTTACAATTTATTCTTCTTGTAATGAGTACTTTCAAGAGTTACTTTCTTAGCAACTGTCAAATATGCAATACAGCATTCTCAACTGTGGTCAGAAGGTTTTGTGAAAGCTGCAAGGATAGTTTTATCAGGCAAATAGAAGGGTTACCAGATTAGTATCAGCAATGCAGGATTACCAGTAAAAAACATTCAGTGGCTGGAAAACATTAGGTAGGGCCAATAAAAATTAGACTTTAATGTAAAAATAAAAGTTTAAAGGACTAAAATATATTTTATTCAATTATCATGTAATTTTGCTTTGGACAGGACCTCTCTAAGATTATCACAAACATAAAACCACACAGGAAAAAACAGGTGGATATTTAAGCTTCAAAATAGCTACCTTGCATATATCCAAATAATTAGAGAAATGAATCAATAATACAATTAAAAGGCAACAGTAAATCTAGGGAAATATTTGCAATGTTTATGACAGACAAATGATTAAAATTTGTAATATTAAAAATTCTCTTAAAACAATAAAAATGTTGGATAAGACAAGAGTAAAGTGAGTCACCAAACAAGTCAAAATTAAGAAAAATAGAAACAACAAATAAACATGAAAAAGTTTAACTCAACCAGCAACAAGGAAATGCAAAATTAAATGACAATACTTTTCACCTACTAAATTGAGAAGCGTGGCCTTTTTTTTTTGTCATTTTGTTTTTAAAATAATAATGGCATTTTTGCGTTTGTAAGTAATTGAAAATTCTCATACATTGTTGACGGCATATAAATTACCAATCTTTCTTGAAGGCCATTTGGTAACATGTATCAAAAGCTTTAAAATATTCATTTCTTTGATTCAGTAATTTTACTTCTGGGAATTTATTCCAGGGAAAAAAGCATTTATTCACACAACAATGTGTTATAAGAGAGTTCAGCACAGATGTATTTATGCTAGAAAAAAAGAGCTTTTTTTTCTATTGTGTTTTACTAAAGGCAAATCTTAAAGTAAAATACTTTGCAACCATTAAAATTTATGTTTCTGAAATGTAAGTATTGACAGAAAATTTCCATGGCATAATATTAAATGAAAAAGAGCAAGCTAATACATTTTCATTACTTAAATTCTATTTAAAGGATACTTCTCAAAGAAAAAAGAATGAAATATAAAAAATATGCTATTTTGACATGGTAGAATTATGAGTGGTTTTTATTTCATTGTTTTATATAATTCTAAAATTAACTGTCATTATGAATTAATTTTATAATAAAATGTGATTTAAAAATACCCAAGGCTAAAAGGAGAATAATTTGGGATATTTTCACCTTAGTGTCAATCATTTGAATATTTTTTAAATTCACAGTTATTTCTGATTGCTAAGGTAGAATTATCTATCCTTTTTGGAGGTCATTCGCAAAAGAAATATGTTATTCAGGAAATTTTTTAATATAGTTGTCTCTATCCTTTACATTGTAAGTCCCTCAAATTTATGTAACTTCTCTTATTAAATTAGAAACCCAAAATAGCAACAGTAAGATATTTTCACATACTGGTAACACTCTTGAAGAATATGTTGAGTTGAATAAATCTATTCCAGTTTGATTATGAACATGGAAACTTATAGAAAGAGGAAGTAGTTTATAAAACTCTCCAGTAGTATAAATCACTGTGATAAAGAGGTTTTAATTTCATATCTTTTTAATTTGCAATTTCATTATTTATCTACACAGGAAATTTGGTCTGATCTTGTATTACGTGTCACAGTTGTTGATATATTTAAATAATTCAGGGAACTAAATATACAACTTAATATACAAATTTGTTATACATATAAGTCTTGAAATACATTTATAGCATTTTCAAAATACTGTGTTTACATATTTGAGAAACCAGAATGTGTGAATTGAGGACTATTCTGATAGAAACTGTAATGAAAACTCATGAATTAAAGTGTCTAGTCTGTACATCTTACTAATTATCATATTATATATATGAAATGTGTATGTATATAAATGTATATATACAGACAGACACACACACATTGCATTTATCCTTTACATAGAGAAAGTCTATGTATTTTCTTGTCCCCTTAGAAATCTAAAGGAGGAAAAGTAATGAGATAGAGTGTATGAGAGAAACTAGCTGAATAGTATTGTGGCATCCTTGAAAGGTAGAATTTACTCTGCACTATAACTGTGAAGAGTGAACATAGGAAAAATAAATATTATGTGATGATAGTTTGGCTCGTGTCTGTTTTCCTGGAGTAATTATTGGTAGAATATATCTTCATTCTCCAGAGTCAATGATAACTTTTCTCAGCACCCTAAGTATAAGGTATAGTGAAAAATGACAATTGAGTGATAAATGTGTGAGAGAAACTGAAGGCTTAAACCCGAGAATTTTCCACTGTGAACTTCGTATGTACTTGTCCCTGGCAGCTGTTCCTCCCACTCTTGCACATGAAACAGTCCTTAACTCTTCTTCTTCATCCCTGTAATAAAACTTAGGCTGCTAATCTACATGAAAAATCCCTCTCTTCCCATTTCCGGAAGTATTTGGATTTTAACCTTCCTACTGCTAAAGCTGCATATGACATTCCATATTTCATCTTCCTCCCCAATTTAGAGCTGCCTCCACTCTGAGAGTTTTCTTAAGCCAGACATTTTTGAATAAAGTCTTATTTGAATGGTACTCTGGTTGATTTTCTTCCTGTAGTAGGAAATACTTTAGGGATTCATAGTTGAGGTGAAAGAGATTAATGGTGAGGGAAATATTTAAACTGTGCTTACAAAGGTGAATTGTTTACAGGTGAAAATATAAATCTTCTATATTAATATTTCTAACACATTATCAGGAATCAGTTTTCACCCAAGTTTCTACTATATCATGACTTACAAGTATAGTAAGATAAAATTAGATGCTGGAGAACTTGTAGAGGTAAATATACAAGGGCATAGATCAAGTAAAGTGTAAATAAAGCCAGTAAGTGTGAAAGTCTCCTTCCAGAGGGGACTTCAGCTTGCTCCAAAGCTTTTGAAGTATTAATATAGATTCCTAAACTTTGCATATGTTTAATCCTTATAGTCACAAAGATATCACTTCAAAAAAATCCTTTAAACGGAAAACCATTTTCTTTGTGTAGCAAGAGTCAAAGATTTCAGCGAATTCAAGAACATTTGTCTTATTATAATGTGACAAGGACATTGTCACAAATAACTAATGTAAATGTTATTTTAAGGTGCAGAAACAATACAATGCTCCAGGTATTTGCATTAAGTTTGAAGCTGCTCTTAGCAACCAGGTTGAACACAAGTCAATCCTCACAAATTTGCTTTGATCCCTAAATGTATCCTTTTGTGCTCTTTTGCAGTTCTTGTAAAGTGGGACCCCTTTCTCTCTCTTTCAAGTCTAGGATTTAAGTGCAGCTACGGAGAATTGAGTCTTCTTGGTCTACCATGTGGTTGATATGTTTTAGATTAAGGGACCAAAATTTATTATGGGCCAGGTGTGTGCTAGTCAAAATTCAACAACAGGATTTTTGGGGATGAAGATATGTGGGGGGAATGATGTGTGTGTGTGTGTGTGAGAGAGGGGGGGGATAATGTGTTGTGTGTGGGAGGGAAATGATGTGTAGTGTTTTCCATTTACATGCCATAATACTACCACGCTGGTCATTTAAGCAATGTGATGTTGTAACAGGGTAATCTCTAGGGAAAGGGGAGGTTCCAGGATCTTTGCTCTACCCAGGAAAGGGTGGAGCTGGGCAGGGAAGTGAAGCTATCAATAGAAAAGACTGAGAGAAGGACTGAGAGAAATATCCTGGCTGAGGAGAAGCTGAGAGAAATGGAGAAGACTGGAGGAGGCACTTGGAGCAGAGACACATGTGAAAGAGAAACCACACTTGCTTCTTGGCTTTGGACTTGTACCAGAAACATGGGGGACATGGAAATAGACACTTGAAAGAGACAGAGATGTGAGTGAGAGACCCATGGGAAGGCTGACAATGGCAGCCTTTATCTTGACTTGGATTTTGATTTTTCTTCTTTCCTTCCAGACTTGCCTTTGTCCCTTCTGTTCTTTTCCTATGGGTCCCCAGAAGAAGATACCTTAGATATGTGGAAAGTTTTGGGCCTCAGTGGTCTTACTTTGGGTCAACCCTGCTTGGCTGGGTATTTGCCCCTGAGGGGATGGGTAACTTTAGGTTTTTCATGGAAAAACTATTTTATCTATTCTTTCCCTTCTCTTTATTGCACACTAGTTGTATTAAAGTTCTTTTCCACTAAAGGTCTTATGCACTAGAGTATGTTTTGTCTTGATGTGTTGGATGGCAGAACCTAAATAGAGCAGGCAGTTTAGCAGGTTCTGAGGTACCCCTCATCTGGCCTATAACAATGTTACTGAAATCAGAATTGAAAAGAGATGTAAAGAAGGACCCATTATACAGTATGTTTCATCATGCAGATATGATAGGCGGGAATACTCATAAAAGCATAGTGAAAGTAAATGTGCGGACTAATTAGGAAGTGAGGAGTTTTAGAAATGTATTTCCCTTGTCTAAATAAAGTACATTTAATTAAATGTTAAGGTATTTAAAATTTTAATAACACTTGCATTAACAACTAACTGGCTTGCAAAATTTCTGAAAATGCAACAACAGCTTTCTCTGAGCTAGCCCGAGTAGACTCCAACACAATCCAGGGTGTTTACTCCAATTTTCAAACTATAGGTCCCCACATCAGCACCCCACTGACACCACATTGGGGCTTGTTAGAAATGCAGCCTAAAGTCCATCCTAGGTCTCCAGTTCTACAAAATCAGATTCTACATTTCAGTGAAGTCTTTGGATACTTTCTACCCAAATGAGAGTTTGAGAAGTAATTGAAATTTTACCCTAAGTCCAGGTCAACCTCAGGGATTACACAGAAGAGTGTGTTGCTGAGCACAGTGAATTTAACATAGAATAAGCACAAGTTGGGGCTTAGTGATGGAAACTTGATACGCTCTGATATTACAATGCAAAATCATTTCAAGTAGAAAAAAGAAACTTCAATGAGTTTTCAGTTCACAGAGAATAAATATTTGTACTTTTATAGAGCCAAAAAAAAGTTTAAAAGTTTGGGGAATATCATTTTTAAATGATATTCTATCTATTTGCTAAAAAGGAAATAGATAATAAATCTTGAAAGCTAGAGAGAAAGTGGAACTGTGATAAAGTTGAAAGTAATAGTGTACATGTATAATTCACACAATTTTATATATAACTCAATTAAAAAGAAGTACCTTCATAATGGCTACTGGCACGGAAATACCTAATGAGGGAACAAAGAACATACCCTGGCATTTAATGTTTCACCATGTAGAACTCTAATTTTAAGTTGGATATCAATGATAAACTATTTTCCCTACATTTAGGTATTTAAAATTCTCTTCCATGCATACAAAGCAAACAGACCTGCCCATGAAAAAATAGGATACTTGAAAAGACAGAAATGCAGAGATGGGTCAAATTACAGCTAAATGTGGCTTTCTAGAGTTGAGGCCAAGTGGGAATCTTGAATTTTGCAAAAAGTAATCTTTAGTATTCTCAATAAATCAAACACATAGAATGACAGCAGGCTATCAATCAGTGCCTTCTCAATGGCCCATGATGGTAGGGATGCATGAACTCAACAACAGCGGCCTCTCCATCAAAAGGACAATTTGGCCAGTTTATTGTTGAATCCAATCTCTGAAAACAGAGAGCCACCCAGCATCTCCAGTGTGGTGTCAGTGCTAGAGGTTTGGGGGAGGCTGGCAGTCAGCCACCTGGTGTTTGGTTGATTCCATCCAACTGTTTCTATCATGGTGATGAAACATTTCCCACTATTTAAGAGTGTTAAAGGAACAGAATTCTATGAAAGCATTTCAGAACTAAACATTTCACTGTTCAATGGATTTTTTTTTCAGGTTATTAAGTATAAAGATTTTATCAGGGATTTTATCTTTTTTCTAGCACCTTTTATAAATGAAATATGTTAAGCCAACCCTAATTAAATAAATATTAAGTACTTAGTGTGTTATTATATAGATAATGAAAATTTCAGGGCAAGCCTTCTCACCTGTAGCCAATGATTGTTATTCTTTTCTTGTGCTGGAAGGAGAGACGTGGAGAGGGAATGTGCTCCAGACACAGACATTTGTCCTTCATTGGTTCCCAAGCCTTATTTGAACTCCAGACACGCTGTAATGTGCACTCTGCAGACACAGTTGCTGTTGTCTTGTATCCACAGAGCCCATGATGGCTGCTTCTAAGCGTCTCGAGTGCAGCACCTCGGGACTGAATTCCTTTCGTTGCCTCCCATCTTTCGCTGCCTCCCATCTTTCGCTATGCAAATGTTAGCAAGTACCTGCTCTGTGTAGGTGCTGTGTGTGGAGCTGGGATATGATGGCCACGAGACAGACCTGTCCTACCCCCCTTGAACTCATAGCTTCCAGATCCAACATTTATATCAGTTTGTTTTTTAAAAAATCAGAAAATATTATTTATTACATATTTATGACTGTTTTAGGTGCCAGTGACAAAGCAGTGAAAGGAAAAAAAAAAAGATAGAACCCTGTCCTCAATGAGATTGTCTTTGAGTGTGTAGCTGCATGGGGCAGGTTCTGCA
This sequence comes from Galemys pyrenaicus, assembly GCA_019455555.1. Classification (NCBI taxonomy): domain Eukaryota; kingdom Metazoa; phylum Chordata; class Mammalia; order Eulipotyphla; family Talpidae; genus Galemys; species Galemys pyrenaicus. The sequence continues at coordinate 2,242,040 of JAGFMF010011864.1, forward strand.
TGGATCTGGGCAGACGTGTGCAGGAGAGTCCAGAGCTCTCAGTCAGTAGATTTTTCAGGCTTTAAGGATCTTTATACACCATTTATAGTGAGTGTAGTGAGGCAACCAGGAGCAGGGCAGGCAGGGAGATGGGGCCAGGAGCCAGACACCCCCTCCCCGCTCCATCACCCCATCAATTGTTACTCTCTCGGATTTCTCTAATCTTCTCTTCTTGTCTTTTCCCACAGTAGCCGTTCCCCGCTGCTCTCCACCACACTGTCCTCTGCCGCACACCCTATACGCTCAGTCTCTCAGCTCAGGTGTGCCCACTTACACATGTCCACACCACACTCCCGGTGTTCACCATCAGGCATGCGTGCCCCGAGCCCACGCTTCCAAGCACCGCTTGCATTCAAAGTCGCAGGTGTTAGCCACAGAGGCGGATGGTGCAAAATCCTGAGCGGCTTCCTTGATCCTACAAAGTGGAGATGAAATTACTACTCTGATACATGCTAGTACTAAATCTCTGGAGTTCAGTGATAAAATAAATGAAGGGAATGTAAACTAAGCTCGCAGCTCAAGATCTTCTGAACAGTGATGTCTAAGCTGAGCCCTGAAGGATAAAAAAGAGTTAACTAACTAGGCAAGCATAGTTAACTTTGAGGAAACTGTATTGGTTAGTTACCATATAATTGTGGGGGGAAACCTTGAAATATGAATACTCAAAAGTGATTAAAAGCCCTAGCAATTAATTATAAATCCCTGACTAATCAAAATTAATTAAGGAACCATGGAGCTAATTTATCTTGGGACTTTTTCCAACATTCAACTTATGCTAGAAACAATTGCTATATTAAAAAGTGAATATTCACTAGGGAATTCTGATCAAGGATAGGGAAATGCAGATTATGATTAGGAGAAATGTGTTACTAACAGTTACTATATAAGCACTCATAACTACATAATGTCTTAAAATCAAAATATGATTTAACATTTCTATATTTTAAATTTGAATATGAAAGGATGATTTTCATTATTTGTAGATAAGCAGAAATAAAAATATTTTTTTCATATTAATCTTTTTAAGGTAACAGGTTTATAACATGTTATAGGTTTCAGGTTACAGTATTAAAATTAAATATATTAAAAGTAATTTTATTATTTTATACTGAAATATATAAATAAATGTATGAAATTTGAAAATCAAACAAAATTATTAAAAAAAAGAAATGAATAATTACCTCTTGATCAAAATTTGCCTTTTAATTTGATTTAAATGTCAAATCTAAAATTATATATTTTTATGTATAAATATGTTAAATATTGAATATTTTGAAGCACTGTACTTAGAATATATATTTTTGCATAAGAAAATAGTAGCATTGCTATTTTCTATTATTGTTGAACTTTTAATGATTACATTTTAGAAAATCCAAAAATTGTGATATTCTTACTCTGCCACTTAATTTTGCTGACAATATGAGCTTTCTTTGTGTAAATAGTAATAAAGAATATGAATTTTCTGATGTTCTGATCATTCTTGAGGATTACATAAAATACAATGTTAACTTAATAACCTAATAAAATATAGCTAATGTGGCTTAGTAGAATTAGCTGAGTAATGAGAATATTAATAATTGGTAGAACAAAAATGTTTGATTATCCCATATGTGTTTATTATCTACTAACTTATTAATTTTCCATTTTAGTTTCACTATAGTAGTTTTTCTCCTCTAATTACGTTAAAAATGCCCAAATGGCTTGGAAGACCAAAAAGGAATAATACATAAGTATGATGATTTATAAAGTAACAATAAAAATATTTTATCAAGAGGACAATGCAGAGGAGCAGTTACTAAATTAATAAGCTTTCTGCACTAAAGACCTGTCTATGGGTGGGGGTGGCGGAGGGAAGAGGGGACTTGTGACTTGGATCTGGTCAATTGTAGTTACTTTTCCTCAGTGACTGGTCCAGATGATTCGTGTAATCCAAACCACTTCACCCCCTGTTCCTACATGTAGACTTGTGAAGTGAGAGAAGGTCATTTTCTTCTTTTCTCTACAGTTGTAAGATTGAAGTTGGGAGCATCTGCTGGCCATCTGTTCTCATGTGAAGTTAGTCTGCCTAAGATAGAGGGATCACAAGCAAAAGGTAAGTAGAGGAGTGAAGGGTGGTGGAGGCTGCCAGGCAACACTGAATACCTGAAGCCAGCAGAGTCTGAAGCAGTCCCACAACACGAGACTTGGTTCTACAAGCCAACACTGTGATTTGTTTGTTCATATATTCATATTTATATTTATATAATTTAGACTGAATGCCTGGTCATTAAAACCAAGCTCAAAATTTTTGACAGGTGAGGTCAACCAATATTTAAAGGAGATTATTTCCTTCAGTGGCATTAAAGATCTCCCTAGATCTTCCTAACTCAACCTGATACCAAGACTTCTGTAGTTTTCCCCCTATATATACTATATTTCAGGAAAATCACACATGAATAAAGGCAGGAGAATTAAATATTAATAAATCAAGCCAAGCACAATATAAGTAATTGAACACCTCTAACAGAGTTTCAAAAGTAATTCCACACCAGAAAGTTTATTAACATAGTTAATCATATTCATATCCAAGGAAAGTTTTCAATCATCTTGATGAAGACTGTTATATAAAATGTGACTGTATTCCAGATCAGCAAAAAAAAAAAAAAAAAATAGACAGACATTTTCCACATTATAAGAAATAGCTTGAATTAATAGGTATTCTTAGAGCCAATGTTAAAATATCAGCAAGATTACATTAAATTCTGGAGTAAGAAATGTCTTACAAGTTATAGTGCATTGAATTAGACAAGAAAACAAGACAGACAGTAATAGAAAAGCTGAGAAAGAGTCTTGTTATTTTCAGACAACATCATTACATAGATGGAAAGCTCAAAACTGCAAACTAAAAAATAATTTTTGTTTGAAAAAGAAACATATGAAGGAAAATAGTCAACACTGAGTAGTTAAAAAGTAGAATAATTAAGTCAGAAGGGAAAAGACAAATATTGGATTATTTTACATAAGTGTGGACTACAGGGAAACACCACAAAGGGTTAGATGACAACAAACTGGTAATAAACTCTAGAAATCTGACTGTAGAATTGAGGCTGCCAGAGAGGGAAGGGGATAGAGGAGAGCAAGTGGGGAGGCACTATGGTGGAGGACTCTGGGTGTTTCGGTGGTGGGTGTGGTGTGGTGATGTATATCTGAAGAGGTAGTATCCTCTACTTCTCAATCATATACAGTATTGTAAACCAATGCTAACAGGATTAAAATATATATACATTTAAATAAACACATCATAACAAAATAAAAAGAGATAGCATTTGCAATAAAATCTACTTTTTAAATTTCCCAACAATAAAATTTTAAAAAAGTATTAGGTTATATTTTGTCTACCAGGTATTATATTACTACTATGTAGAACTCTCATCACTGAACACAGGCTGTGGTAGCTGGATTCATTAATGGTGCCTATTAATGGTTTCCCTGTATCTACATTGCTTTTTACAACATAGTTTAGTGGTCTCTTCCTTCCACAATTCTGACCCTACTAAGCTATCTTGCTTTGGCCAACAAAAGGTTAGTCAATGTGATTTAAGTGCAGACTTGACACATTTGGTCTCAAATCCTTGTTCTTCCTCTCTTGCTTCTCTGTGATTACTGTGAACACCTGCTCATGTGAGCATGAGTGATATGAGACATGTGATGAGAGACAATTGGAAGAAAACTCAGTTATCCCAACCAAGACCATGCTAGACCAGTTTATAGCCACTTGACCCAACATGTGAACACCCAGTCAAGACCCCAGCGTCTACTCTCTAATCCAGTGTTAACTGTGGGTGCATGATTCATCAGCCATGATCAGAAGGCAACTTAGCTGAATTGAGGACTTATATAACAATAATAAATTCTTAGTGTTTTAAATTTCTGAAATTTTGGGCATTTTCTTCTATATAAAGTGCTACCTTAAACACAGATAAATAAATTAGAAAAGACTTTGGGTCTTTGGGGAAAGGTTTTTTAATCATTTATAACTGGCTAATAATGTTGAAAATAAACAGGCAGGACAATCAAATGAGAAGCACATGTCATATATAAAGTACATTAAATTTGAGATGACTCAAAAGTACAGAGACCATTCTTTATAAGCCTGACCTTATGATAGAATGAAAAAAGTAAATTATCCAGTAGTATAATGATAAAAGTTTTATTTGCTTAGGTAATAAATAAAAACCTTTCATTCTGCAAGGATCTCCTAAGGGAAAAGTCTTGACCTGTTTTGGAGGATGCTATACTTAAAACAACTTCCCCAAGGACCCGAAGGGAATCAAGGGAATTCAAAAGGTTCCAAGGAATCTCCTTAAGACACTGCAGCAGAACAATCTTCAAGACTGCACTGAGGGAGCAAGCTCTCATTTGCATTTTTCCTCAAGTGTCATGTTATCATTTGCAGACTGGTCTGTTTCCAAATTGGCACTGAGTGCATTTGCAGGAAGTGCAAATTTTCTTTCAATCCCTTTAGGCAGGCTCCTTTACCCAAGTCGGGGATTTGTGTGTGGTCCTAATAAACACTCGAAGACTCACAAGTCTGCAGACACCTGCAATGTCGACCTTGCATATTATGGCAGTCAGCAGAGACTGGCGCAGCTGCTGGCTCTGTGGCAGCAGATCCAGCTGGCCCCTCACAGCAAAGCCTCCTTCTTTCTTGCTTCATACTTGCAACCTTCCTCACTTGCTTGCCCTGGGCAGGACTGCTGCTCTGCAAACCAGAGTTGAAGGGTAAAGTGACTTCATTCCATTGTAGACAAAGAAGAAATGTTACAGAGATTATAAAGACAGTCAATATTACTCCTTTGGAAATAGTTACTAGTTCCAGTAGTTACTCTTTTTTTTTAAAGATTTATTTATGCATACAAGCACTGGGGTACAGGCCAGAGATATGGGGTGGGGGTGAGAGGATTCACCACAGAAAGTGGGGAGCAGAACAGGCAGATCAACTGAAGTACACTGCTGAGGGGAGCAGCGGGCACAGCAGGAGAGGTCGCTGCACCATGTGGGTCCCCCGCCTGGCTGGCAGCAGGTATCGAACTCGTGCTGCAGTGGCTGCGGTTTGCTTCATAGTGCGTTGCTTAACCCACTGAGCCACCAGGGAGGCCCACCAGTAGTTACTCTTGAGGGAATCTATTGATGATATTGTTAGGTATCATGGCATTTTTAGAGCAGAGGTGGGAGATGGTTTCTAATTTTATGATTAGCAATCTACCTTTTGACAAAAGAAATTTCAATTAGTTGTGTTGTGTTCATGGTTTTATCTTTGAACTTTCAGCTTGTGATAAAAATGCATATTTTGTCTCTTTGACAAGTAAGGGTATTATTTGCTTATTTTAAAATAAGGATTATCATTATGCTTTTTAAGTTATTCCTGGTGTACTAGCTTTCTGTGGTTATTATAATAAAGTGCCAAAAACTTGGCACTTAAAATAACATTTGTATTTTCACAGTTTCATAGACTTGATGCTGAGCATTATGGAAATGTATTTGTTCATGGTTTCAGAGAAACCAGAAATCTGAGATAAAGGTGTTATCAGTCATGTGCCCTTCACAGGATCTAGGGGAGAATCCTTCCATGGCTCTTCAAGCTTCTGGTGGTCGCTGACATTCTTTGGCTTGTAGCTGCATCACTCCACTCTCTTCTTCCATCTTCTTGAGTGTGTGTGTGTGTGGTTGTGTGTATGTGAGATCTTTCTATGGCTATTTCATGAGGACACATGTAACAGCATTTAAGAACCACCCAAATAATCCATGGATAATCTCCCCAGCCACATCCTTAAGTTAGTCACATCTGCAGATCTTCAATATGGTACTATCATTTACAGGTTCTGGGATTAGGATCTGACACCTTTGGGACCACTGTGAACTCACCATGCTTGGTAAGTGTACCAACATTGTTAACTTATGTGAAATCATTTAAGATGTTAGATCACCATTAACTTTGGTAAATGTAGCACTCATAACTTTAAAGGTGGTACATATGAAAAAAATGGGAATATATTGAAAATGTGTTCTCAGACAAATGGGAAAAATGTGTGTAAGACAAGAGGAAAATTAAATTTGTGAATGACGGTATGTGGGACAGCAAGGGAGGCAGAGAAGAAATAGGAGAAGCCAAGAAATTAGCTTCTGAAAGCATTCAAATAATTCCCATTGCTAAGGAAACCACTTCACAATTTCCTGCCTCCATCTCAGTTCTTAACAGCTGCTTTACTTATAATTTGGCTTCACTGAAGGACTTTAATTGCTAGGTGAAGAAAAGCCAAAGTACCCAAGTTAGGTGGAAAGAAAAATTATGGGGATGCAAAATACCATAAAAACAAATTATTTAACATAATTAGTAAAGTTGATCCTTTTTTTTATTTTTATTTTTTATTCTTTCTTTTTTTTATTATTAAAAAGGAGGTTTTGCTCATTTCTTCCTCTCTAAAGGTACCCTCTTGATGGTGAAGTTGTTTGAAGGGATTGCTTAAAACTGGTGTTTTTAAGTTTGCTGTGGACAAAAGTTTAATTAAGCAATGATGTTAATTCATGATCTTCGGCAACACTGCCCAATGGATATTTTGTTGCTTGCACTCTTTTCTTTCTGTTAAGTCTTTTACTAAAAGAAGTTAAAATGAATGTACTGTGGAGTATCTCAAGTGCCTCTGGAATGAATGGGAAGAAACTCATCAAAGTATGCCCATAGCCAAGATTTTGCTCACTCTATAGGAAGCTAGTTCGGTCTTGGGCTTCATCACTAGACTTTTATCAAAAGATCCTTTTCCTATGCTCTACTTTCTCAGCTTCCTTTTTGTTTATGCATCTAGTAAGTCCACCTTGGTCTGATGTCTCACCCCTTCCTGTACTGCCTCCAACTCTACTGGGCAGTTTAAATCTCTCTTTTCCATATCATTTTTCTGCCACAGATTAGTTTTGTTCCTTTTAAATTAAATTTTACAAGGAAAAGGGAAGCTGTAGAAATCAATGATGGCAAACTATTTCAAGCTCTTCTTGAGCATATGTCACACTAGACACAGAGTTATTCTGTGTTTTACTGAGTGAAAACTCAAGATGATCTGGCAGAATCACCACCTGGTTAATGGTAGCAACTGAACTGTTTCTGAACCAGCAGCCCATGATATAATCTTCTGCAGTGATGGGGATGTTTGCTTACGCTTCTGATACCACAGCCACTGGCAGTGGGTTGTCCTTGCATGCTTGTAACAGGCTGGTGTGACTGAGGAAGTGATATACAATTGTATTAAATTTTAATACATTTAAATTTGAAACAGTAACGTCCAGCCACTATGGAAAGCAGTATGGAAGTCCTAAAACTACTAAAAATGGAACTCCCATATAATTTAGCAATCCCACTCCTAGGAATATACTCAAAGAACACAAAAACACCGATTCAAAGTATATCTGCACCCCTATGTTTATTGCAGCACTATTTACAATAGGTAAGACCTGGAAACAATCTAAATCCCCCAAATAGATGACTGGATCAAGAAGATGTGGTACATATACACAATGGAATACTATTCAGCAATCAAAAAATATAAACTAGAATCATTTGTAGAAACATGAATGGAGCTAGAAGGGATTATGCACAGCGAAGTAAGTCAGAAGGCAAAAGAAAAATACCAGCTGGTTTCACTTCTAGGAGGAATATAAGGGAACCAAATAAGGGACCAAGGAAAAGAATAATAACAATAAAAGATCCAACACAACAAAAACAAAAAGACAAGGACAAATCAGAAACACTTTGTGTGGTGGGAGGAGGAAATGGGATGAGGGCAGAAAGAGCACAAGGGACTGAGGTGATGGTGCACTGGTGAAATGGTGGTGGGAAATCCATGGGAACCACAATTGATGTCAAATATATATAAATAAAGAAAAATAAATAAAAAATAAATAAATTTGAACAATAAGATGTGGTTAGTGGCTATTGTATTGGATACTGAGGGTATGGTGCACTGGTATTATTTCATTCATTCCTTTACAATATTTTTGGCTATCTTGCTACCTTTCACTCATTGAGGTTAAAGTAAGCAAAGGCATCTTTTTCTATTTCAAACTATATTTAAAACCTGAAAATACTCAACATGTATTTGGGGAAGAGACTTAGGGTAGTGCTGTGCATATACCTGACTTTGATAGTTACCCAAGTAACCAATAAATTGATAAATCTATCAATTTAGGTCATTGATAAATGGTGAATTCAGCAATAAAGGAGATGATGTTAGTGTTTAGTTAAAATCACACAAGTCTATTCCTATACAATTAATACATCCTGAAGGTTAACTTCCTTGTTCTTTTTTTCACTTTCTAAAGTTGGTTCCTATCTCTATAGAGACCATAACTCTCAAGAAAGTGACAGACACAGGCTAAGGACAGAGGTGAATTCCTTTGGAGGACAGAGTTAGGTACAAGGTCATGCTACCTGGAAAATAAAGTCTCAATGATAATTAGATAAAACATTTGTTAGACAAAGTGAGAATTCAAATGTAAGAAGCTCTGTTAGATTTTATTCTGTGAGAGCTGTTCCAAAAAACACAAGTTTGAATTTAGTTTTTATAGGTAGGTCAGTGAGTCACTGACATTAGAATTGTAACTTTTCATGGCAGGGGTGGAGTCTAGTTCTAGGCTGGCCTGATCTACAGATAGGCTGATGTTAAGGAAGGCAATTGGGGCTGAATCTCTTCCTCTCTGAAGAATGCATAAGAAGACGTGCAGGTTGGGTGTCCTTTGATAAATATTCTCTATCTGGCTCCTTGGTCATCAGTGGAGTGAAAAGACCAGCTTCCCCCACAGAACTCACATTTAGTACAGGTGTTTCAGATGTCAAACCTATGCAGGGGGTCTTTTTCTCCTGCCTGCCAGAATACTTTATTGACATCATAGTCATCTAGGAGATCATGTAGTCTAGAAAAACATGGTTCTAGCCCCTCATTTCAAGAGCATCTGAAAAATCACCCTCACTGCAGAGTCTGTCCACATCTGCTGGAAATCCAGACCAGGAATATGTTGATCTCACCTGTGCTTTTCTTTTCTTTTTTTAAAGATTTATTTATGCATACAAGAGCTGGGATACAGGCCAGAGTTGCAGGAGGTGAGAGGATTCACCAGAGACAGAGTGGGGAGCAGAACAGGCAGACTGACTGAAACACACTGCTAAAGTGGAGCAGCAGGCGAGGCAGGAAAGGTGTGCTATGCCATGTGGGTCCCTTCACTGGCCAGCGGCAGGGATCGAACTCGTGCTGCAGTGGCTGTGGTTTGCTTCATAGTGTGTTGCTTTACCCACTGCGCCACCAGGGAGGCCCTCACCTGTGCCTTTCTAAGCTCCCTGTTCCTGCCTAGATCTCAGTCTGCTCATGAATCACCCCCTTCAGGTCATTAAAAGCGGTACATAGTATTCATGTCATTACATCAATCCAGAACATCATGTTCTTCTGTTCTTTATAAATAAGACAGAATGGTCCATCATAGATTGGAAACTTCTAAAGGACAGGGATCATGCCCTCCTAGTCATCTAAATTCCATACCAACTTTGGCATCACAAAAGTTTAAACACTAAAAATGCTGTTGCTGAATGAGAGGATGGGTGGAGCATTTTTTCTTTTAAAATTGACATCCCTTAAATTACCATCTCCAACACTGCTTGGGAAAAGTTTAAATATTTTGCAGATGCCAAGTGAAGAAAATAAAGGATGGAATCTGGTGTTTAGCAATGCCTGCTGCTGCTTCTGGAAACATGCTGAGCCTGGAAAAGTGTATCCCCAGGGAGAGGCCAGGGAGGAGGGCAATGAGCCAAGAACCTGTGACACCTGCTTTTATTCTCTTTGAAATTATTTTCTTGCAAAGCCATCTAAAGAGCTAAATTTCCTAATCTGAAATCCTGGGTTGGCTATGCATATTTCTGCTTGCTTCATTTGCACTGGATATTAAAAAACCGACACCATGTGTTGCTTATTTTAAATTGTGAATATGAGCCAGGGGTGAAAAATAACAGAAACAATGTTTTGTTTTTGTTTTTAAACACATAGCACTCTTTTTCATTTAGCAAATCACTCCAATTCCATCACCCCCTTCGGGGTAGAATCTGCCACTATCTCCCATTTGCTATCCTGAGACTTGGAGGCTTTTCCTCAGATGTCAGTGTCCCCGAACCTTGGAAATTAGCAGTTAGTTCCCATTCTGGGTTTAATAAAAGAAGTGAAAAGGAAAGTTAATTGCTACTCCATTTAAGAATTTGGAGCATAATTCATAAAAGTCTGTTCCATAATACAATAAAATCACCAATTAACTTTGTGAAAGCCCCAAAGAGGCTGTCATATTATTCTTTAATCTGTTTTGTCCAGGTAATGAAGGGTAATTGACCTTTAAAATTGGCATTTGTGTAAGGAAAAAAAAATGACAATACCCTGAGTTTTATTTGGAAACTCTAGTAACCAAGTGGGTTAACACATTTTATAGTAAAGAAATATTATTAGTACAGAGAAAAGTCACAAATTCTAATGAAATCCAGCTTTCAATTTGCATTACTTATGTATACACACACATACACACTGTCTGTATATGGATTATATATACATACATATATATATCATATATACATCACCTACATGTATTATATTTGTTTTCTAGGGCTTTTATAACAAAGTACTATGGAGTGGATGTCTCCAACAACAGTATTTATTACTTCATACTTTAAGGCATCAAGGCCAGTGGAATGAGGGGAAACACTTTTATGTAAATATTATGGGATGCATATGCCTTTAACTTTCTCTGGAAAGTAATTTGACAATAATTATTAAAAGTATACACACACACACACACACACACACACGCCCTTTTTAGGGGAGACAAATTCCACGGGTCTCCATGTCTCTGTACTGCAGGGACATGGTTGCCTTTGTGGCAAACTCTGCAGTCACATCAGCAGAAGAGAGCCCACTGTGCATCACCAGAGAGGCCACCCCTCAAGTTTGGGTTCCTCTGTGTAACCCAACCTGCCTGGGTGCTGCCCTGTTCCCACCGGTATCTTGGGGGGACATGGCAAATGCTGATACTGTGGCCACAACTGTCAGAAAATGGCCTCTGTTTTTTACCCTGAGTCTTGTGTCCTCAGTCAGTACCCACAAAAATGTATCAGACTACCTTGGTACTTGCAAGTAGGGTAAAAACCTCAGACTCTTCACCTTCTTAACACCTGCGGCCCAGCAATTACATTTTAAAAAACCAAAACATTTATTATTTATGCATACAGGAACTGGGGTACAGGTGTGAAGATTCACCAGAGACAGCATGGGGAACAGAACAGACAGACTGACACACTGCTGAGGGAGCTGCAGGCGAGGCAGGATGTGGTGCTTAACCCCTTGTGCCAACAGGAGGCCCACAACCACATTTTTAAGAACTAGAAGAATAAAGGTGATATTGGGTATTTACAAGATAAGTTTCAGCTAAAACTAGAAATCATCTGAATATCCCTCCATATTGAAAGGGAACAATTTGTGCTCTGGTTTACCTATTAAGAGGCATTAAAATGTAGTTGAATTTATATCTTTGGAAATTGAAGACAACATACTTTTTTTTTTTTTTTGGTGTAAGAAAAGCAAGTTGTAAGTAATGAGGACGGTTCCATATTTGTAAATGAAAACCAAGGAAACTTGAACCATGAACGTAAGTGTGTGGTTTGAACCTCTAAAGAGGGAAGTTCTGGGGGCATCTTCCCTCACTTAGTCACTAGAGTCACCTACCTTTTCTTCTCAGTACATAAACTAGGTAATTTCTGATCTAGTTCATAATTAACACTCCATAATTAACATAATGAACACTATTTACTGTAGCAGAAACTGCTTGTGTTTTACGCCCATTCTTTTTTTCTTTCTCTTTCTTCCCTTTCTCCTCCCCTCCCCTCCCCTCCCCTCCCCTCCCCTCCCCTCCCCTACCCTACCCTCCCCACCCCGCCCCGCCCCGCCCCGCCCCGCCCCGCCCTGCCCCAATAGTGATGGGAAACAACTACCAGCAAAAAAGATATTGTTCTGCTTTTCCTTTCAAGTGGATGTTGTCTTCTCACTAAGTTGCAGGTGATGTCAGAGGTGATCATTCTGGATGTCATAATAAAGCTGCCTAACTGTGCCCAGCTTTAGGCTTTCCTCCACAGGAGAGGAATAGAATGGACCTTATTTAAGCAGGTGCTATTTTTGTTCAGCCTTTGCTGTGTATAGTGAATCTTCACATGAAAGCAAGGCCCCCATGGGCAGTGGGTGATGGTTCTTTGTGAAACAGCATGCCAAATGCTGTCCCTGGCTCCGTGGGCTTGACTTGTGAATTTGGCATCTTCATCCATGTTGCTGTCCCTTCACAGCTCACATTTTCCAGGGTACACCTTGACCAAAGTAGTTGCTTCTATGGCTTTCAATCCAGAAAGAACCTTTTTCTTAAATGTGAAGCTTTGCAAACCTTTACCAGACTGTGAGATGAGTTTCATCTGTTTACTGTCCTGTCATAGGATTGAATTTGGTGCCAAAGTCCGCCTTTCCATACTCGACCAGTTATTATGCAAGAATATTTGTATTTTCTGGTTGCAAGTAACTTGTTTCAGGGGGTTCAGATGTTCAGACAGTGAGGCCTACATGACCGCCAGACCCGCTAAGCTGCTGCTGTCTCCTGGGACACTGAATCTTCACAACAGCCCAGCAGGTCCAGCAGCTTTGAAAGAAACTCAGTGTCATTGAAGATTCCCATTACTGGTCAGTATTCCCTACAAAGTGTAAGACATTTTCTCGGTTAGTTAAACTATTGGCATGACCTTGCACAGATTTGGTCATCTGCCCGGAACATCCCGTACTGCACCAGCATTCCTCCAAACTGAAATTCCAAATACAGTGTGGTCTCCCTGAGATCCCTTTTACTTTCTGGTGGTGATCCAAAAGCTACTCCTACTCATGCTGGGTCCAGATTTCCCCTCTATGCCTCTCAGAAGACTGGAAGAATGGGAGAAAAGGTGCATGTGCTGAGAACAAAGGTGAGATTTAAGTCTGAAATCCACATAACACCTTGGCTTTAAAGCTCCCATTTTACTTCCATCACCACCATCAAATATAGCACTCTTAGACATTGATCTGGGTGACTCAACCCATCTTGGAAAGAAAACAAGTGCAAGTTCAAAATAAAGCATGAAGGGAACACTCGAGTCCCCGCGGTACTTAAACCCCCCTTGGCCACCTTGCCCTTACACCTGAGCTCATCTTGTGCCCAGAGCAGGCTGCTAAAAAGTTTCCTTTGTGCATCTCAGAGCTTGCTTGTATCCTCTTGCATTTCTCTAATTCTTCCTCATAAGAGCCAACATACCTGGTCTAATAAGAAAGTCTCCTTTACCAAACAGAGGAGACAGAAAAGATACTGAAATAAACAAACAGAGAATTCTCTTTGGAGGGTTGGGGAAAAGAAGGCTAGGGCCTTACTGATTAATCCTATTTATGCTAACACAGAGTTTATTGACTATTCTTTTACATGAGATTGAGAATATCTTTATTTGATCCATCTTGAAACCTGGATTTGAAGACACTAGCAGATTTCTTGATTTTTTAATCATCTATCACCACAGCCCACCTACACTATGGAAGCTTTTATATATCAGAGTAAGAAAACCCACTTCTCTTCCAAAGAAGCTAAAATCGAAGACAGCCATTGATATCATTTGTATTCCCCATCAGTGCCTGTGTGATAAATAGATTCTGTTTCCACTAACACAATATATTTGTTGACAGACGAGGTTAGAATAAAGAACTTTAAATCAGATATACAATTAGCAAATATAAAGGGATAGACCAAGAAAATTCATGAAGGAAACATCACAATTACATAAGTAAATAGGAACCCTTAGGAGCCCCCAGGAACCCATCTTCCAGCCCATTCCTGTGGTTCCACTCTCAATAAAAGATGGCAGAGTGTGGGAAGTGCTTTAGAGTCAGTGCTTCCGCCAGGTCTCCAGTGAACAGAGAAGAGGAGGGCTCTGACAGTCGGCAGATAAGTGAAGGCAAGCCTGGCTAACTCCTAGAACTGCGATTTGTTTATAAATACTGGGATGGATACTTAGTACTTTTCCACTAACTGAAACCGAAGTAGATAGGCTAGAAAATGAGCAAGAGCAAAACCGACCAAGTGGGGCTGATGGAGAGAGTCTGAGACAAAAGATAGAGATCATAACAGAGAAAGGGTATTCTTTAGAAACGTTTTAATGATACAATTTAAGAGGTCCTTTTTTCTATTAACTAAATTCAGGACAGCAAGAACTATAGAACAACAGATGGACAAGGAGCTAAGAGGCAGACCTAAGTCTAAAACAGAGATGTTCACACCTCTTCAGATGCGTGTGAACATACCACACCCACCTCCATGTATCTGAATCCTATACAGTGCTGCAAACCAATGTTACCTTGATTAAATATAACACATTTTTTTTTAAAGAGGAGAAGGAGAAAAGTTAGATGGATATTTTTGCTTAAACCAATCCACTCATAGGTTTGCATGAGCATCTTATTGTGCCCTCTTGGAATTCTGATACTGAAGCCCTAACATCTGTGTCTGCATTTGGAGATGGAATCTTTATGGAAACAACTAATGCCAAGTAAGGTCATGAGAGGTGGTCTTGCTCTTATAGAAAGCAGAAGAGACACCAGCATCCACAGAGGAGGGCCCCGCAGACACAGAGAAGGGGAGCCATCTGCAAGCAGGGAGGCAGTATCTCACAAAAAAACCCCCGTACCATGACCTTGGACTGTCCAGTCTCTGGAACTGAGAGGAAATAAATTTATGTTGTTTAAGCCACTTTGTGGCACTTCATTACTTCAGCCCTAGAAGACTAAAACAAATCTCAAGCCGTAATAGAACTGGAACTGTAGAAAATTGAGACTAATGTGGAAGAATAATTTCACAATCATTTTCAGAATATAGAGCAACTGAGCTAGAGAAAGAAGTAAGAAGATATAAGACCTTGGAAACAGGATGGTGATGCAACATATACATGCTGGGTGTATGTTTTTTATAAGAAAAATAAGAGAATGATAGCTGAACAGTGAATGTTTAAAAATATCTAGGAGATAACATCAAAACTAAAAAGCTTACTGATAAAAAATAGTTCCCCATAAGCAAAAACAGTTAATGTCCAGGGACTGACACTTTCATTTAGCATCACAATACTGTACAGTTTCAAGATTAAAGAAAAAATCCTGTAAACCCACAGTACCCTCAAACACTGTTGGTGAGAATGTAGGTTCATCCAACCTTATGGAAACATATGGAGATTTCTCAAAATATAAAAAATCAATTTACAATATGATTCAATAATTCCATTCCGAGGTGTCTACATTAAAGAATGCAGAAACACTAATTCAAAGGGATGTATGCACTCCTTTGTTCACTGCAATACTATTTACATTAGGCAAGTTATAGAAAACACACAGGAAAAATGAGTGAATTAAGATGATGTTGTACATACACACAACAGATTATTACTCAGCTATAAAAAAGATAAACTCTTGCCATTTGCCACAACGTGGATATAATTAGAGACATTACACTAAGTGAAAAAGTTAGGAGAAAGACAAATATCACATGACTTCACTCCTTTATGGATTATAGAGAAACAAAACAAAGGAACAGACAAAACTAAACCAACAGTCTAGAAATCTGACTGTAGAATTGAAACTACAAGAGGGTTGGGATGGTGGGGAGGAAAGGAGAAAGAGAACCAGTCAGTGGATTGTGGTGAAGGACTATGTGTGCTTTGTTGGAGGGTCTGGTGTCGTAACACATATTTGCAGAAATGTGAACCTGTACCTCTACATCTTATACATGTAATGCTGCAAAGCAATGTTACCTCATTAAAATTTAATAAACAAGCAGATAGTGAAATATGAAAAAAAAAAACACAAAAAACCACTAAACTATGGATTCCCAAACATTGTGCTAAGATGCCTTGGGGCACCACTGGAAACTCACAAGGGCACAATAGGATAGATTAAATTTTTGAGGGAAATGCAAGGGTATTGGAAATCTTTAAAACATTATATAAATTATACATATTGCTTAAGGTAGTTTAGTTTTAAAATTTTAGATCACACTAAATTCCTTTAATATCGACATATCTTTGTAAAACTGTGTTTTTGGTGAGATGCTCTGATAAAAAGCAGGTAGCACATGAAAATTAGCAGAGAACATAACACATGAGGCTGGCAGTGTCTGGTCTGCTTGAGGTTTGAGAGGTCATGCTGTGAAGAGGCTCATACATTCTGTTATTAGATAATTATGGTGGTTAAATCATTTAAGGGTGGTTAGTAAGTCATGTTAAGTTCAGACTGCTGTGAACCAAGAAAATGTGAGAACTTTTAATTAAGAATTTGAACAGGAAAACAATAGAAAAAAACAATTTTTTTTTTTTTTTTGTGGATCGGGAAGCTGTGGTACATATACACGATGGAAAAACAAATTTTTTTAAACATAGGCATGATACCTATACCTAGCTTGTCTCAGACTTTTCCCAGAAAAGTAAACTCCAGATGGCTAAGGAAGTTTATATTAATATGTAACCAAATTAATCTCACTCATTTACATATCTTTTGACGAGAATATGTTCATTGTATATATTTTCTAGGTTCTTGAATACTAGTTACTGTCTTTAGTTTGAAAAGAATTATTAAATATATTATCAGAAGATGTTTTTAAAGTAAACATGAGAAGAGTGAATGAATATTAGTAAGCAGCAGGGGATATTATGAGATAAATATACTGACAAGAAGCATTGAAAACATATTTATATATACATGTACATATATATATTATAGCACTTCAAATCCACTTAAGGACAAATAAATTGCTTTAAATGATTAAAAAATTAAACACACTTAAAAATCAAAATGCATTTCTGTAACTATACTTTCAGATGATAGATACTAACCTGATAATACCCATATTTTGCCTATTAAAATCTGTCTCCCAACACAAAAAAAGAAAACTACAGACCAATCTCTCTAATGAACACCTCAACAAAATTCTAGCCAACAGAATCCAACAATGCATCAACAAGATAATCCACCATGACCAAGTGGGATTTATCCCAGCAACACAAGGATGGTTCAATATTCAAAAGTCAATAAATATAATCCACCACATCAACAAAAAGAAGAAAAAAAACCACATGATTATATCAATAGATGCTGA
>JAGFMF010011864.1:2261033-2272676 GCA_019455555.1 Galemys pyrenaicus
GAGGTGATGGTGCACTGGTGAGATGGTGATGGGGAATACATGGGGATTACAATTAATGGCAAGTATATGTAAATTTTAAAACATTTTAATAAAAAAAAAAGAAAAAAAAATCTGTCTCCTTGGGCTTCCCTAGCGGCGCAGTGGGTTGAGCGCCACACTGTGAAGCATGGGAGACACAGCAGCACGAGTTTGGTCCCCGGCCAGGGAGGGTGCCCACATGATGCAGCAGACCTTTCCTGCCTCGCCCGCTGCTCCCCTCAGCAGTGTATTTCAGTCAATCTGCCTGTTCTGCCCCCAACTCTGTCTCTGATGAATCCTCTCATCTCCCAAGACTCTGGCCTGTACCCAGCTCTTGTATGCATAAATAAATAAATCTTTAAAAAAAATCTGTCTCATTTTAGTTGAGAGAATACCATGTGCCAAATGCCTCTAAGGTGTTGAACAACATCCCAATGTGTCAAGATTTCCCATGACATTTTATATTGTTTAGCTTACTTAGAAATTAATTTTTAGAACTTTATAAAAGCAATTATCAGTGTCATTTAATAAATGAATGATCATAAGTTGTAAGGAGAAAATCAAAATGAATGTGATAACATTTGATTTTTCAGATCCCAAAGCCAAATATATAGCAAATATGCAGCATATATCTGACTTTTCTTGAGTTTAGTATAGTAATTTATGAATAAAGAGATTAAAAAAATGCCAGTGAAAAATAGTCTTCCTGACTACTTAAAATGCTATCTTTATCCATCACTTTATTAGAAGTATAACATACTTCCGAATGATTTGATAAAAAGTTGTAATTGGTTAGGCATATTCACTTGTCCTCTATGCATATAGGACTCATGAAATTGTTGCTGTGATTTCTAGCTAAGTCTTATCTTTGGTTCATGCAAAACAGGTGCCAAAATGAAATGCATTCATCCTAAATGCACAGAATTGTTTTAAATTCAACAACACAAATTTCAAGAAGGAACACAGAAGTCTAGAACCTTACAACATTAAGGTGAGAATAAAAATCATGGATTTCATGAAGCTCCTTTGGAAGAAGGCATAAATAAAACATTTCCAGTAAGTATGAATTATTTTTCAAGTTTGGAATAATCAGTCTTGCTTATAGTACAGGCAAGTTAGCACCTCTCAGAGGTTTCCCCACTACCCCTGGATTTCAGAACAGAGGGCTTCACCCGCAGAGCCTGAGCAGCTCCCTGGGCTCTGCAGGACTGTTTTTGTTACTGTCCCACAAGATGCTACTATAGGAAATGCAAGACCACATGCTGCTCAGTGCTTCTGTGCTGGGGATGTTGGGGGTTCAGTAAACATTGATATTGATCTTGAATAGAAAGGATATAGACAAATGAGTTCTGAGTGATGATCAAAATAAAGTGTAACCAAAAGTGAAGAGAATAAAGAGTGTTGTGAACTAATGAGAGCTGCTAACTATTCTGGAAGTTACCAGAATCTAACACGATCAAATTTTTATTTTAGGAAGATCCCTCTGGAAGTTGCTGGCATATATATGGGAGAAATTGAGTAGGAAACAAGAAGAAATTCAGTCACTTGGACAAAATCAATCTAAAGGCTTCTGACCTGGGGCCACAGATAGCCAAACAAAAGTCACTAAATCTGACAGAAAGAGTCTAAATGATGATACCAGACAATCAGTCACTACCTGAGGTCTGATTACATAACTATGAAATGTAAATGCTTTATTTCAAGCAAAGTAGAGAGCAATTTTGAGTGTAACCTTCTTGTTTTGTACCTTCTAACTGATGTCACAATTGCTGGGTATCGTCCTGTGCAATATCCTATTCTTTCCAGGTTACTGCCGGCAAGCCTCTGGAATCTGCATTGAGTCTTGTGGTCGATGTCAGTAAGCTCACCTGAATATATTTTAAAAGTTTATATTTTGAAAACTGTCCTGACATGACTAGAGACAGATAAGAGATCTTTTTACTACACTGTTGACTTTTAAGTAAACTTACTTATTTATAATAGGTTTTAAAAACAGCTTGATCGAGCTACCATACCATGTTTCCAAGACCCCCATGCTTTGTTATTGAAGAATAGCTCCTTCATGTCAGGATCGCTGACAGTCTCAATGTAAGCAACAGATAAAGCTAGAAACAGCCCCTAGAGATAACTAGGAAGATGACTGCCTTTTAAAAGTGACTCTTACGTTATTATTTCCTCCCCAAAATGTTAAAATTTAATTCACAACGTTCTTTGCTGTACAGAAAATACAAACCCTTACATTATTTTAAACAAGGACTTGGTAACAATTTCTTTGAATTTTACTTGATTAAGAACTAAACAAATATGACATTTTAGGTTCCAATTCCAGAAACTTTATTTTTTAACCTTTAAATTAAAAATATAGTTCACTTTCAAATTGCTCATTAGAGGAACTAAGATGATCTTCCCCAGTGCTACTGCGGCCATATTATCAGCATTGTGCCTATTTGATGTTAAGGTAAAGATGGGTTATTGTACTTGTGAAATAGAATGCCTATGGATATGAAACATTTTCATGTTTCTCAATTTTTTCTTTAACAAATTTGAACTCCAAATTGCTTCTGCCTTTAATTGTTTTCTTTCTGCAGCGTGTTGGCTTGGCTAACTTTTACGTTATGGAGCTTTAAAATATCTTTCTGGAGAAATTGGTTTGCTTGTTATTTGCAGCTTGCTCCCTGGTAGGACTTTCATTTTTACTTGGGTTTGGTCCTAATGATCCACAGGGGTGGAGAAATGACTCCCTTTTGGGGGTTTTATAAGACTGCTCCTTAGCACATTGGAAAAACTCATTTGCTAAATGGACCCTCTCTGTACAGGGAGATGTTGACTTTGCTCTTTTATGTAAGTCCAGTCTGTTTAGATCCAGAGTTAACCTGATTCTGGTCATTTCTCCTAATCGCTTTTTTTTTCATAGCATAAAAATCTTCATTCAGGCACTTAGCTACTCTGGGAAAATACAAGTCAAAGTTTCAGTTTATTTTTATCTCAGCCTTTTCAAAGCTGATCTTGTGATTTTGTGTTTCTTTTTTTACCTTGTGAAATAGTTACTCCATGGAAAAATACTTTTTAAAAGATGAGTGTGAAAGTTCTGGCATCTTTCATGTTTTTTTTAAAATTTATGATTAATGTATTTTCATCTAAAAATATGAAATAAAAGAATGATCAAGTAATTTGTGGATGCTCACTTATTTACTTAACTGGTATATTTTTAAGAGAGTATACTAAAGATTTAAAGACTTCAAAATCTTTTCTCCAAATAAAAATGTTGCCTAATATAAAGTGACACAGAATTTGAAAGATTATTTGTTGAGATGTTATCTTCTGCCAGTGATGAACAAATTTGCTTTTAAATTAAAGTGTGTTTGTTAATTGCAGTAGAAAATTCCTAGCAAAGGAAAGAGTAGTATGTCGCATGTTAAAAATGGTGCAAATTATGCCAACTGCGTTTCTAGGCACCAACACCAGAAGGCACTAAAACACTGCAGTTAGTGGTCTGCCTGCCAGTCCAGGTGGTATTAACAGTTTGTTCTGCACATCTGGCATAATTGAGAGTGAGGGGTACCGTTGCAAATACTTTTGATCTTAAGCCATCTTTAATTCAGGGTCGGGTCTGTCTTTTTTCCTGTGCTTGAGAGGGAACATTTTACAGGTGAACTCAAAATGCATTTCATTCCCCTTTCTTCTGTTCTTCATGGCAAGAATCAGTGTTTGAGTGCTGTGATGGAAGAAAAGAAAAGTGCAGCTGTATCTGTTAAATTACTCACTGGGTTTGAACATAAAGAGGGTGGCAGGAAGGCGAAGTTCTTCAGGCAAAAACTCAGGGATAATTTACAAAGGGTTGCAAGTGTGCATACTCTAAGGTGCAGTGGGGACAGGAAACTAAATTCCTGACTCCCCTCAAATAAGAACTATTTAAAATTTACTTTTCCCTAATGCTCTTTGTTCCTTTGGAAGGAATAAAAAGATGGATTTTGAGATTGCTTATTAGCATAAATACAAGGTTTTTACAAAAGCAGATGTTCTTATATTGTGCTGTGTCTTGAGTTACTATAGAGTGAGGGATCTGCTACATTCTGGCTAGAAATGTGTGATGGAAAGTAATCATAAAGTTCAGCACAACTCCATATTGCTTTGAAGTTTTTTTTTTTTTAAGATGTATTTATTAGTAAGGCAATGAGTACAGAACAAAGCAGTTCAGGACAATCTCTATATAATCATAGGCAGCATCAACTTTTTTTGCTTCACTGAGACATCAAATGATGCTCTACCTACAATTGTAGATACACCAAAAGAACTGCATGTCCACCAGTAAAGGACACAGATGTTTAAGGGGCACACTCAGTTCCTGGGCAGAGCTGGGCTCTGTGTTCTTGGAGCTTATCTTGAATTCTGTGATTATATGATTTCAAAATGATGAAAATCATTAATAATAGAAATGAAGATGTCGATAGGAATACCGACTCATTGAACTGCCTTAAGAGGTGAATACCTGTGAATACATTTGTTTCTTAATGACCATATTGTATTGATTATTCTCCAAAAAAGTTTTTTAAAAAACAAATTAAACTGCAAATATGTATTGCTACTGTATTTTCTGTTCATTAGAGAAAATGCAAAAATAAATTTGTGACATGAAAATAAAACCCAGAGATTTAATGAATGGATTTTTTAAAAAAAAAATTATAGCTGAAAATCTGAAAAGAAAAATTTATTTAACACACAATATATTTTGTATTACTATGGGAGAAGTTTTTAATACCTGTTGCTTCTAAATTAATTGCTATGGATTAATTCATATATTTCACTAATGATCCCCCAAAGCACTTAAAATTTAATCTCTCACTGAATTCTAATAAATAATCACAAAATAATTAAAGCAAACTATTTACTTAAGAATAGAAAATTTTTGTTAGCCAATGTATATTGCTGCAAATTTCTTAGGAAAGCTATACATGAAAGTATTGTTTTGCTAAGAGAAAAACAACACAATTGCTATTTCATAGTGAATGGTGAGATTTAAAATGATATCTCAGTTCTCTTTTCTAAAAATGAAAACTTTGTTATAATCACTTAGCAGCTTGACAATTTTGGAGACACAATAGTTAATAAGACTGTTTCATTTTATAGCTGATAAAGAAAATATAAACACTTTAACAAATTTTTAAGCCTTTTTTGAGTCAATTTCTAATGACAAATCTTTGAAAAGACCATGGGTTTCAAAATAGTTTCAAGTCACCTACTGGTATTTATTCTTGTCAATACAAATAGAAATATGAAAGTAATGAGTTTTAATAACCAAATTAAATTGCATAACTTGTTTGAATCAGTTTATTATTTTATATTGCATAGATTCAATTGTTAAATATATTTAATAGTTTCATATGTTTACTGTGCATAGGCTTAGATACAATACTTTTATAATATTTACATATATAACCTACAATCATTTTATATACAGACTTGATAGTTTTATGATAAGTTAGGGACAATAAGCTTTATTTTCATAAAACAAGAGTGAAGTGGGAAGCCAACTAAAGAGTACAAAATAAACATTCATTATATACTATTTCTCATTATTGTCTATGTGATGGTTTCATAAATTAAAATCTCTTGATATTATTATCTTTATAAATTATAGATTAACATGAACACAATACACAGTTACTCTTAAATTTTAGAACTAAGCTAAGAGAGATATTGACAGATATCTGAAATAGAGTGGTTATTTCTACAAGTCTCCATGTCTAGTTTGCGCCTTTCCTGGTCCTCTGACCTGATAAAGCAGGCATTATGGGAAGTACTTTTTCTTTGTACCTGTTGGTGCTTCCTGGTTGTTGGTTCAGTTAACTTCAAGTCTGGAATTTTAAAGTCTGAAAGAAAACACACGGCACTCACAACTGTGTCACTTACTGGGTCCCAAGACTCCTGACTTATTTCTTCTCCACTTTTCAGAGGGCCTTTTTGGTTTACATGTCATGCCGTCCTGTAGTGGCACTTACCCAGGAAGAATAGAAGAAAATATGTCCATGCCACGTTCCAGGAAGTACAAGTCTCAGGCCCACATTTTTTTCCCTATGTAACTGTTTTGTTAGGAGGAGTTTGGGGTCCACCAGCCTTAGCTTTTGTTTCCTTTTCCTGATGGAAATTGCTAGTCAGTAAATTATTTCTTGCACTTCATCCAAAACCAAACCAACAAAAGTAACAATGCTTCCTGAAATGACCTCTGTGTTCATTTGGCTTAAATGTATTATTTCTAAGTGCACAACACATTTTTTAAAGATTGTTTTTATTTATTTATGCATAGAAGAACTGGAGTGTAAGCCAGAGGTGTGGGGGGTGAGAGGATTCACCAGAGATTGAGTGGGGAACAGAGCAGGCAGATAATCTGAAATCCACTGCTGAGGGGAGCAGCTGGAGACTGGAGAGGTCTGCTGCATCATGTGGGTCAGCTCCCTGGCTGGGGATTGAACTCATGCTGCAGTGGCTGTTGATAGCTTGATAGTGCTGAGACTTAACCTCTTGTGCCACCAGGGAGGCCCACTGCACAACACTTTAGAACCTTAAATCTGCAACCAAAGAAGACGTTTGCCTGCTGTGTACAGAGGCTGCGATGTCTCTAAAACCACTAACTATATTCTATCACTACTTTAGCCTAAATACTTCAGTCACAGTATGGGTGACACTTGTAACAAGAGGCTGCTCAAATGGGGGTTATTAGGCTTCCCAGGGCTGGGGCAGGGGGAGCAGGGGTGAGAGGTGGCATTAGGCAATACTGAAGAGATTTTTGTTTTTCACAGGTGTAGGGACATTCTACAAAAATCTGGCCCACAGAACAAAGAGATGCTGTTAAACATCCCAAAGTGCAGCGAGCACACCCTCCAAGAGAGAATGTTCCAGATGCCATGTCCACAGTGCTGAGGTCAAGAGAACCTGCTGTGACCCACTTCCTGGGTAAGCTAGTGCTTATTACTTAGCAAATGATAGGTGGAAACAGCCCCTACCTTGGGGGAATCTGTAGCTTTCAATTAAGAACAGAGGATCAGTCCAAGAGTTGCAGTTGGAATTAGAATTGAAAATACAGTTATCTGAGGGAACGAGGTGGCCTCATCACATGGGAGTGCATGAATAAACAATGTGTTCAGTGAGTGAGAGCTTTGCCAGTGGGGGTGTGAATAGGCACAAACATTCTGGAAAATTACTTGATGGTAGCTAATAAAGTTCATGATGTGATCTAAAATTCAAGGTTCAAGACTAAAGCTTGAAAAATCTTGCACGTTGGTATTGAGAGACCCATAAATAAGGCCTTGGACAGAATTTCTTGCAAGAATAAAAAAGAACTGAGCAACAAAATTTCCCTCAGTAATAGAATGTATGTATGTATGAATGGCATGTTCATACATATAATGCTATATAGAACAATGAAAATGAAAGAATTATAGCTGTGGGTATTGCCACTGAAAGTCTCACCAGTCTCATGGTGAGAGAAGTCTATTATCAAAAAACATATATGGTAAGTTTCTCGATATGAGTTTCAAAAACTGACATATATTATAGAGTAGTAACTATAGATTAGGTAAAGAATAACCATCATAAATGCCAAGATAGAGTCGGAGTTTTCTAAGAGATAGGGAGGTAGTAGGGAGTACTGGGCAGATGGAGGTATAGATCCCTGTATCTTGTAACCTTATATCTGTGCTGGTTGTAGGATTATCTGCTTAGGGCCTCCCTGATGGCCAAGTGGTTAAAGTCTCAGTTCTGTCAAGCTATCAGCAGCCACCACAATATGAGTTCAATCCCGGGCCAGGTTGTAACCTATACTTTTGGCCAACTGGCTGTAAACCAAGGGTTCTGTGACCCTCACCTTGGATTCAATTAATTTGCTGGAGGGGCTTATATAGCTCATTAAAACATAGTACTTACTGAATTGCTAGTTTGCTATAATTATATAGTTATATATAATAATACTCTTGTATAATGCAGGATGCAAATGAACATCCAGATGGGAGAGATGCATGAGGTAAGGTATAGCTAAAGGATGGGGTGCTGCCTTGCCCTCTGGTCACACTACTCCTCCTAAATCTCCATGTATTCACCAACATAGAAGCTTTTGGGTTTTTATGGAGGTTTTACTACAGTGAATCATGGATAACTTTACGAGCCATTGGCTACTGATTTCAATCTCTAGCCCATCCTGGGTATTCTCAGAGGGCAGGGGAGAAACTGAGAGTTCCACCATCCAATCACAGAGTGACTCCTCCTGTAACCAGCCCATATTCTTAGACACTATCTAAAAATCACCTCATCCACATAACAAAAGACATCTTCACCACTCTGAACATTTTAGGGAGCTCCAAGTGTTTCGGGAACTATGAGCAGAAGCTATGAGTGAAGACTAATATATGTGAGCTTATATATCACAATACTGCAATATCTTTAAGCTTCTGTGATAACTTCTACTACTACAGTGTTCTACACAATTTTACTAAATTATATTTGGAGGAAATTTTCAATTATTTTCATGCATATTTCATATTAGATCTTTATAATCAGAGCGTAAAATAGTTAGAAACATTATTATTATCTATTTTGTAGGCTAACTGCACTTGGCATTAGAGAGATTTGAAAACCACTAGAGTGAAAAAATAATAGAATGAGATGTGTGGGTACTGCACA
The DNA here is from genome assembly GCA_019455555.1 of Galemys pyrenaicus. Classification (NCBI taxonomy): domain Eukaryota; kingdom Metazoa; phylum Chordata; class Mammalia; order Eulipotyphla; family Talpidae; genus Galemys; species Galemys pyrenaicus. Next base: position 2,269,725 of record JAGFMF010011864.1, read on the forward strand.
ATCACATGCTTTGGAAGGAGATACATAAAGAAATTTATATAAATAAGACACACTAAATGGTTGCCTGTGATGTGTGGGAAGAAGATAAGACTTGGGAATAAGAAGAAAACAAGAACAAACAGAGCACATGAGAGAAATGTTTAGTATAGACAAAATTAAGATTATTTGGAAGGGATTGATTTTTTTTCTTTTTTAAACTCACTAACTGCATTATTAAAATAGCTAGTACAAGAAATAAGGTCTCCAGAATAAAATAAAAACTAAGAAGTTCCTTTTATCTAGCTTATATATCTTTCGGTCTACAAAGCAATGTAATAGTAGTAGGACTACAATTCCAAAACATAGTTTTTATCCCTGAAGAACTTAGACTAATTTTGAGAGAAAATATATAATTCTAAGAATAATTCAGAAAATGATAGCAGATTAAAGTCACAGTTTACATTAACTGTCGAATTGATGTTTCAATGCCATGCCTGTGTGATTGTCAAATAGCTGACTTGCACTAACAAAAATTGCTGTATGTTACTCCTGCAAATAATATGTGCTAAACATTAACTATTGTTACAAATTCAAGATACATCAGTTGACAAAGCAGACAAAAATTTGTGACCTGATGAAGTTTATATTCTACCAGGGAATATTAGACTAAAAACAATCTACATAATGAGTAAGTAAAATGCAATGTGCAAAGAATTAGAGCATTGTAAATGCTGGGAAAACAGCATCCTGAACGGTGTTGTGAGTGCGTAATGTGGAGATTTGGGTATATAATTTAAAATTATCTGGTTAGAGTGGATGTCACAGAGAAAGTGACATTCAAACACAGAACTGAAGGAGGTGAGAGGGTATGGATAACTGTGAAAAGAGTATTCCAGACTATAAACAAATGACAATAAAAGTGGCAGTGGAAATAGTTTTGGGGAAAAGATCAGGTGTTCAGTTTTGAACAAGTTCATTTTGAGATATTGGTTAGATGTCTGAATGGAGATGGCAATGGCTGATGGAGACGTGAGTCTGGATTTCAGAAGAGACATCTAGGTTGCCGACAATTTGGGAGGCTCTGATGTCTTCTTTTGAAGCCACGCGGTCATGGGGTTTCCCTAATGGAGTGTGTGTAGTGAGAGTGAAACGTACACTTGTACTGATTAAATACCAGGTAAAGAAGGGTTGGGAAGAAAGGAGTGACTGGTTAGCAGAACCAAATGCTACTGACCCACAAATATCCAAAATAATAATAAAAAAATAACAAATGTTGTGAAGATTTGGAAAGTGGAAAAAAATTTTTAAAAATAGTAAAATTTAAAAGACCAAATATTTTATTTGATTATTTGCTTTTTGGTTAATTAAGGAGGTGATATTTAAAAGTACATTGTTAAAAGCACTTTTTTTTTAAAAGAGCAGTTTTAGTTTCACAGAAAAATGGAGAGGAAGGTAAAGAAAATTACCAGATACACGCGGCTTCCACATATGCACTGCCTCCCTTTTACTAACACCTCCCACAAGAGTGATGCATTTTATCACAGTTGCTGAGCTTGCACTAACACATCGTCATCACCCAAAGTGCACTATTTACATTGGGTTTACTCTTGGTGTTATTATATGTCAGGTTTAGACAAATATATAGTGACACATATCTGTCCTTAAAATATCACACAGAGTGTTTCCAGTGCCCTAAAAACCCTCTCAGATAAGACTTCTTTAAAAAGGTATTATAAATGTGCTTACCGATGTAAAGGAAAACTTGCACATATGAGGTGAGAAATAGAAAATAAAATAACATATGCCAACTAGAATTTATAGAGATGGAAAAAATGTTCATCTTAAAAAATTTACTGATTGAGATCTACAGCAAATAAAGTACTCTGAAAACTGAAAATCAATGGATTTGACTATTTAACGGTATTATCCAAGCTGAAACAAGAAGAAATTAATTGGAAAGAATAATGAACAGAGCCTCAGAGAAACAATAGCAAATGGTCTAATATACATGCAATTGGAGTGCCTGGAAAAGGGATATTTTCACTGCCATATCATAGCGATGACTTTTCTCTGGAGTAATTTTCAATGATGAGGTAGTTATCAATCTCCTAGATTTCATGACCACTATCATGCTCCCCAAGTGTCTCCTTGGAAGTCTTTCTCAGTGGTTTGAGAATTCTCCCCCAAAAAATTCTATTGACTGCATCAACACAACAAGTTTATATCCTGCAGGCAACTATAATATTCAAAACCTATTTTTTTAAGTTTAAATATATTTTACTTTGAGAATGCTTTTATGTGATAAGCTAACATATATTATAAAAGTTAGGAAGATGTGATAGGGCAGAGCTCCTATCACTTTTATATTTCTACATTTTGAAATGTAGAAATTAAATTGAATAAATGTAGAAATTAGAAATGAATGTTACAATAGGAGCATTTTTTTCCTGATTCTTATTTTTTGAGGTAATGTAGATTTGCATTTGGACATATAGGATTCCTCCTCCTAGAATTGTTTTCTGTACACCAAGAATGGACCCATGTCTCAGGAATGACTTCCAGTTAAATAAGATAACCATAGCATGGCACATAAAGCAAAATATTTTTGTTTAACTTTCCAATAAGAATTACGAAGTCAAGGGGATTGTATGTTTTCTGATTAACACATTTTTTTTCCTACTGCAAAGTTATGCGAGTAGGTAAATTACAGTTAGAAGGAAGACCAATGAATGAGAAATCCTAACAAATAAGGTGAATTTGCACAATTTTAATATTTTGTGCTTCTACTTCCACAATTAGAAGCTGCTGAGTGGTTTGGGTTGCTCTAGTGTGGAGGTCACAACGATCTTTGTCCTGGACAATTAAAATAGTACTAGATCCACAAAGAACTAACCAGACTAAGCAGAAAAAAAGAAAACAACCCAGTCAAAAAATGGGCAAAAGAGCTAAAAAGGCAATTCTCCAAAGAGGACA
>JAGFMF010011864.1:2273081-2302592 GCA_019455555.1 Galemys pyrenaicus
ACTGGTGAGATGGTGATGGGGAATACATGGGGATTACAATTAATGGCAAGTATATGTAAATTTTAAAATATTTTAATAAAAAAAAATGAAAAAAAAATAGTACTAGAGGACCTCCCTGTGGAGGCCTCCCTGGTTGTGCAAGGGGTTAGATCTCAGCACTATGACACTATCTGCAGCCACTACAGCATGAGTTCAATACCTGGCCAGGGAAGTGACCCACATGGTGCTCAGACCTCTCCTGTCTTTCCCCCTGACCCCCTCAGCAGTGTATTTCAATGTATCTGCCTGTTCTATTTTCCACTCTGTCTCTGGTGAATCCTCTCACCCCCTGCACCTCTGGCCTGTACCCCAGCTCTTGTATGCATAAATAAATAAATCTTTAAAAAATATAGTACTATATACAGTATTTCTATATCATACCTGTACTGAGAGAAACAATCTTTAGATAATACATTCAAATTTTGTAGGCTTGAGCAAACTCACTGTTTTTAAGATGAGTTCAAATATTTCTGATTCACTGTGCTCATAAAGTTTTGGGTATATATTATTATTACAACTTCTTCAACATTATTTTTTTTCACAGATTGCAATTTAGTAAATATAGGACCATATCTGATATAAGTCTTAGATCTTTCTTAGATACCTAACACAGTTTAGGGTTTTAAGAAACAATTAGTTAATACATCTGTATTTAGTAATAATTAAAAATAATGACCATGTATTTTTAATTTGATTGGGCTCTCTTCAATGAGAATTATTCTCTAGTCTCATTCATGATGGAATTTTGGACAGTAATCAAAAGTTTTCCTTTTAAAATCCCCCCAAATATTTCTTATTTAATGTAGAAATTATTTATATTGCTGTATTTATTCTTTCACTCCAAACTAGGCATCTTCTACCTCTTGATGGCATTCAGTTTCATTGATTCAGTTTCTTTCAAAGTTCATTTTATGTAGGAAATCTTCCTGGTATAACAATGAACAGAAAGTGAGTTTCTCTTATCATTATTGATTATATTCCCTTTCATTTCTATTAGTGAGAAAAGTGATTTTTAAAAAAGATTTATTTATTTATGCATACAAGCATTGGGGCACATGCCAGAGGTGTGTGTGTGGAGGTGAGAGGATTCACCACAGACAGTGTGGGGAGCAGAACAGGCAGATCTACTGAAATCCACTGCTGAAGGGAGCAGTGGGAGTCAGGAGAGGTCTGCTGCACCATGTGGGTCACCTCCCTGGCCAGCGCCTGGCATTGAACTCGTGCTGCAGTGACTGCAGTTTGCCTCACAGTGCGTTGCTTAACCCATTGTGCCAGGGAGGCTCAGGGAGGCCCAGAGAAAAGTAATTTTAACAAAGAGAAAGATTGCAAATGCAAAACATAATAAAATACTTGCAAAATGTGACCTCTCCTGTTTTCTTCTCTCATTGTCTGTGTGGGCATAAATTAAATTTGTATATGGGCAGACTCAATAGATTCAGGTTAAACTATGGATATTATAATTAATAATTATACAGAAACAAATGTGTATATGTGGTAGTCATATAAAGGGTTATGAGGTTAGTCAATCACTACGCATCTTAACAATAATTATGTCTTATGTTTAGTATATACTTTAAAATAGAGACCAATAGAAAGCAGTTAAAAATGTGAATAACAGGAAAATACAAAGCAAAAACTGTAGAACTTCTACTTGCCCCTTATGTTCCCTCCCATGATATCCAAAGAAGACCACTGTTAACTTCTTATAATTCTTTCCAGAAAACTCTATGAGCTATTTTGAACTTTGTCCTCAGTTGACTGATTTTTTTTGTGTGTGGTTTTGCAGTCATTAAAATGCTTTTCTTGGTATTAATTTGGAAGGTTTATAATTTGCTTTCAATTCTCATGGTTGCCCCTATGTCATTACTTAACAGCTATTACTTTTATTGATTGCCTTACCTATTCTAGTTGACTCCTACTGACTCCCTTCTGGACAAAATTTGGAGTTTACTAAATTATATCTTTCACCTTTCTTTTCCACTCCTGGCTCATGTTTTGTGTTGTTCTAAGGCTTGCTTCACATCATACCATTTCAATCTCTAAATACGTTTGCAAAATACGTGCAATTTTCTGCTTCTTGGTTATCAAATTTTAATTCCAATGGATGGTTGGAATCATCTTCCATCCAATGGAAGATCAAGAAATTAAATCACTTTTATTTTTCCCTACTTTTATTCTTTCTTTGCCTTCAAAATATGATTATTTTACTTTTATATTTTCAAGGCTTATCTTAGTTCAGTAATCCATATTTGACACACTTCTTCAAGCAGAGCACTTAAAAGAAAGAGGTTCAATGTTTCAAACTGTTGAGACATCACAGGGCTTCTTCCTCCTTTTTTTAAAGTTGTCTCAGTGTCATTATAGATTTCACAAGAGCTTTCATATTTGTCTGTGAGTTTTTAATTAAATGAATGGTTATATGATCTGGGTCAAGTTCTCTTTACCTGAACCCTTAGTGGATATGGTTTCATTTTCTCAGTGATGGTAGGAAGAAATCCTATATCTGTCTGACACTCTCTCCCTTATAAGAAACCTAACCCTCTCCCATGATGCTCAAAAAATTTGTTTCTTTTCCTTTAAATTTAATAATAATCTGCTAATCTCTGGTGTCAAGCCTCTTCATTTTTCAAGGCTGAAATGTTTTTAAATGTAAAAATTCAGTTCTTTATTTCAAAATAAATATATTTTTGTTCCATTTTTAGGTCCTTTAGGGTCACACATTTTATAAAAAATTATTAGGCTCATGGTTTTATATCATCTTCTTACCTATAAGTATCTCTATAATTGCTTTCATTATTTCTTTTATGCCTATAGTCTTCATACTTAATATATTGCTGTTATTTAGTATTATTTTTTAGCTTTGTTTCTTGCTATTTAAAATGCAATTGTCATCTATGTAATAATGTTGTTTCAATGTTGATTTTTTTGTTTATTCTGAAATATCAAAAACATTCTTTTGTTCCTTTATTTTTCATCTAGTTTAATGATATTTTATATAGCCAGGGGTTATTTGAGTGATATTTTAGGACTTTGTGTCCTCTTCTTTTCTCCTATCCTGATTCTGGGGATGTAGAATTAGGGGCGGCTTGGAATTGCACCAAAACAAATGATGGAGTGCTCTAAAATGTCGTGCCATTCACAAGTCCCAGTTATCTATTTGCTTTACTACAGCTAGTATAGTCTTACTAATTTTAATTATTTATTATTTGTCAATAATTTCATTAATTTCAGGAGACAGAAGCATTTGATATCTGGCTTCAGTTTACAATCTGAACTTGGAAGTAAGAATTTTTCAAAGTTTCTCAGAATCTTGTTAATATATCAAAGGTCACTTCGTTGTGCTTCGCTAACTCTACTACAGAAAGTAACTAATGATTGTTAGATGGTTTTTATCCCTGATTGCCTGAGATTCTTTGACACAGTTCTATAACTCATAGGTATAAACACAAGCTCATAGGTATAAACACAAGCTCATAAGGTATTAGGTTAGAATTAGTGTCTGAATTAATGAAGTATAAAATTCATTTTTACAACAAACGTGAAAAGTATGGAAATTGACATTTTGCTATATTTATCCCAGGAAAAGTTTTTTTTTAATGATTATTTTTATGTCAGTTAGAAAGAAATTTAAGATTTAATGTAGAAGATAAGAATTTTGCTTTAAATTATTTTAAAATACCAGAGTGGGAGAGGAATGTAAAAAAAGAGTGTAGGGGGTTCTGTGGACTGTAAATGAGGGTTATTGGTATTTTGGTGATAGCCTTGAAGAGGCAACATAACTTGAGGAGATGTGAACCTATATTCCAATGTTAACCTAGTAAAACAATTAAAAAAGAAAGAAAAAAGGAATTGCCTCCAAAATTCAAAGGTCTGTAGAAAAACTTATACTGACTCAAACTGATAAACATTTGAACAATGAGAAAAATCATTTTATTCATTTTATTGATTGCTTGAAAATAAATTATTTTCAAAGCAACATTTGATAATTGATGTGGGTTAAAATATGACTGGGCAGTATATTGGAAAAAAAAAACTTATTTCTGAGTGTTAGACTAGATACTTTCAATATTGTGCCATGATAACTTTTATCTGATATCTTAGTTTTGGTATATGTAACAAAAGGTTCACAAATATTAGCTCTTTCTTTACTTTTATTACTCTCCTGATTTCTACCTCTCTACAATGTTGTAGTATTCAATAATTTTGCCTACCTATTATTTAAAAGAGATGATGAAGTTCTATGTAACCTAAAATAGTCTGAATTGAGGGAGTGTGAAGGTAGGATTTCTCTTCAAAGAAACCAGTGGTTGGATAATCAACACCATATATTTTACTGTCCTCACTAGAACGAAATGGTGTTCATAATTTATTAGGCAGAGAAATGCATCTATTTATTTAAGTATTAAATAACTTCTATTAATTGAACTATTTAGATAAGCAACACCCCTCTACATCTATTTTGTTAACTGATATTTGGATGTGTAATATATATTAGATGTTCTATAGCTAATAATTTGCAATATAGATGGGTAACATTCTTTTTACTCTAGATGCAAAGCATCTTAAAACTAGTAAGATTATTTTTGATTTTTGCCCTCTAGGTACTTAGGACTGTAAATAACTCCTAGAGACAATCAATCAGGGTTTGAGGGAGGTGTGAAGACCTTGAGCATTAATTTGTAGTTGAAACTGCATTATAATGAAGTATTCTCCAAAAGTGTCTAGATTATGAATTGCCTTAATGTTCTAGGGTCTGAAAAAAACAAATACTTCACATGATTGATTGATGTCCACATAGAACATATAAACAGCCTAATAATAAGTTGTAAGGTCATTAGGGACCCTGAAAATCAATAATATTATTTCGCTGCCAAATGGATAAACTGGTTCATTTAAAATGAGCTTTTCATTTTTTATATCAGCAGACAAGCAGGCAAGACACAGAATATAAAATGTGTTCTGGGCATTAAAATCAATAAACTTCACTTTAAAAGAATATACTTTTTGCTGATTTTAAAAAAATGTGAATTTAAAATAATAAAATTATCAAATGCTTTATTGATTTCACAGAGCTAGTAAAAGACCAAGATATTAAGACAATTCAGAATTAAAAAAAATTGTGACATTGTTTTATTGACTCAGTTATTTTTAAATTAATGTTTTTCTCAACTCAATATAATGGATGTCTCCAAAGAGCTCTTAGAAAAAATAAAGATATATTCTCAGATGTATAGCAGCTGTTGCCTAGTAAAGATAAAATATATGATTGATTTTTAACAGATGAAAAATTTCAGGCTGTAAATGGTCGTTTCTATCTCTAAATTGAAAACATTTATTATATGATTTTACATCTATGAGTTAATAGTGTGTTAAGTAAATCAAGTCTATTTTAAGCATATATTGCTTAAATAATAATACAAAAATGGACCTGTTTAATTATTCAGGATGGGGAATCATTGTCCTCAAGAAAATATGAGGAATTAACTGGAAAGTTCTAAAGAGACAGAATATCACAATCGCTAAGCATGAAGACATAGTGAAGTTAGTGGCCAGTATTCTAACTATACTTCCTGGTTTAGAAATGTCACTCATTGGTCCTTTATGAAGAAGTATTCACACTAAATTGTATTACAAACTGGTTATGAAGAGGAAAAGGAAAGGACTATGCAAATTCAAGACTTAGTAGCACCATTGAAGTCAGTGTGTTAATCATTTATATAAATGTGGAAATCTGATATTAAAATAAAAAGACAATTTTTCAGGAGCTAAAAAATGAATTCTCTTTTAGAAAAATTATTTTATTTTTTCTTTAATTGGTATGTTATAGCTCATTGTCATATGGATATAAACAAACTTATAATCTAGATTTGTTTGTAATTTACATACAGAGTATTTCAATATAATAATGTGTACTCTGATGCTGTATAGTCTGGATATAGATCTTGGTTGCATCACAATGAAGAAAAATGTCTCAATTTCTAAAAAAACAAAGGTTGATTGCTTGAAAATTTGATACTATTCAAGAGCATTTCTGAAGTAGCCTGCTTGAATAAAAGCAACTTTTCCTACTCATAAGCCATCCCTCCTCAGTGTATCTTACAAAATAAGGCTTGTATGTGAATAACAGTCTACAATGGAGAGGATGGTGCCGTGCCATCATTAGTGTGAGATTAAATTACACAAACCTATCATTGCTGGGATTTCATAGCCTGGCAGAGCAAACTTCTAAGTGTTATGGTTTTATTGCTCTATAGAAATTCAGCCAGTTTGGGGCCTCCCTGGTGGCACAAGGGGTTAAGCACTGAACTATGAAGCATCTGCAGCCACTGCAGCATGAGTTCAATCCCCAGCCAGAATGGTGAGCCACATGGTGCAGCAGAACTCTCCAGTCTCTCCCACTGCTCCCCTCAGCAGTGTACTTCAGTTAATCTGCCTGTTCTATGCCCCACTCTGTCTTTGGTGAATCCTTCCACACCTCTGGTCTGTACCCCAGTTCCTGTATGCATAAATAAATAAATCTTAAAAAAATATAGCCAGTTTTACAAGTAATTTATGTCTCATTCAGGCATTTCGTTTCTGTTTGATGTTATTTCTGAAATATTATGACCAGATCTTCTATCTGTCCTATTGTTTTCTTTATGAATGAACTAAACAAAACTCAGACAAAATTGAGAAGGCTTTGAACACACAAATATTTCAGAAACCTTGAGAAATGTCCATAAAAATAATTTGTGATGACTTTTGAGGTACCATGGACAGAGAAAACTTCTGTGAGCTGTATTACAGGCACATGTAAGTACACGTGGTGGGTTACAACAGAAACTGATTCTCTTGCTGTACCTATTCTAGAGGCTAGAAGTTTGGAATCAAGGATTCTGTAGGATTTTGTGGTCTCTGCAGATCCTAGGAGGGAATCCCCACTAACCTCTTCCTACTTCCGGTACTCTGGCCTCCTTGGCCTCCCTGTCTTTTAACGGTGTAACTGTGATTTTTGACTCTGTTGGGACATGGTGACCTCCCTGTGGGTCTGCGACTTTGTGTTCCAATTTCCTCTCTTCTTATATGGACACTAGACATTGGATTAGGGCCCACTTTAATCCAGTATAAATTCATTTCAATCTGATTACATCTGCCAAGACCTGGAAGCTCATATTCACAGATTCTGGGCCTCAGGACTTGAGCATAACTTTTGGAGGAACACAGTTCAACCCACAACACCCCACTTCTCATATATGAGATTTTCTCATATTTGTCTTCTTTTCCATTATTTTAAATGAACTGTGTTTTGCTCCTAAATAAATTAAACAATGAACCAGATACTATTTTCTTTGCCATTTCCAGTGACATCGACACAAAACTTTCCTTTTCTCAATCTTGTAATCACAAAGTTTGCTGTCTTAACTGAATCACTGCCCTTGGTATATGATGCAAAATTTCACCCATGTTAAAAATCAAAGAAATAGACACTCCCCTTCCTCTACCCCACCTCCTCCTCTTGCTATATTCAATTTCTTTGCTCTCTGTTATAGCAAGAGTCTATCAAAATAATTGTCTAAACTCCTTTTATCTAGTTCTCAGTCTCTTTCTCCTCTGCTTCACTGAAAATTTTTCTTGCCAGGGTCAGCAATGACATTTATGATACTAAATTCAATGTTTAATACTTGGTTCTTAAATTACTTTGATGAATGGATTACTATGATACATTTTTGAAAAGCTTTTTTTTTCTTTTTGTTCAGAACACCACATTTTCTCTTTTCCTTTTGATTCCAATGATTCCCTTAGCTGCCTCTTCATCTTCCCTTCATCTCTCCATCTTAGAGTGCCCTTGCATCAGTTTTGGATGTCATGTATTTACCAATATATGGATTTTCAAGATAATCTCATTCCATCTTATGGCTTTAAATATGTTGTCTTAAAAACTTAAAATATTTGCTCATGGATTGGAAAAATTAACATAATCAAAATGGCCATCCTACCAAAAGCACTCTACAGATTCAATGCTGGCCCAATAAAAATTTCAGTGTCATTCCTCAAAGAAGTAGAAAAAATATTGATGAAATTCATATGGAGACAAAAAACCTCTAATAGCCAAAGCTCTCCTCACTGAAAAAAATGGGGAGTGGAGGTATCATACTTCCAGGCTTCAAATTTTACTACAAAGCACAATAATAAAAACTGCATGGTATTGGAACAAAAACAGACATGTAGACCAATGGAATAGAATAGAAAAACTAGAAATAAACCTACAGGTTTATGAACAATTAATCTTTGACAAAGGAGCAAAGAACATACAATGGAATAAAGACAGCTTGCTCAATAAATGGTGCTGGGCAAACTGGACTGCTATATGCAAAAGAATGAAACTAGAATACTGCTTTTCACCATGCACAAAAAACCAACTCAAAATGGACTAAGGAATTAGATATAAAACCTAAAACCATAAAATATATAGAAAAAAAAGTAGGCAAAACCCTACATGACATACACATCAATGACATCTTTAGAGACATAGCATCTAAAGAAAAGATAGTGAAGGAAAAGATAAACAGCTGGGACTATATCAAACTTAAAAGCTTCTGTATAGCAAAAGACACACTAACCAAAACAAAGCAACAACACACCGACTGGGAGAAAATCTTTGCACACAACATTATGGACAAGGAACTTATCACAAAGATCCACAAAGAGCTAACCAGACTAAACAAAACAAACTAAACAATCCAGTCAAAAAATGGGGAGAAGAGCTAAAAAGGCATTTGTTCAAAGAGGAAATGCAAATGGCCAACAAGCACATGAAAAAATGCTCAACTTCTCTTGTCATCAGAGAAATGCAAATCAAAACCACTATGAGATACCACCTCACACCAGTGAGAACGACACATATCAAAAAAAGTAGCAACAACAAATGTTGGCAGGGATGTGGAGGAACTCTCTTACACTGCTGGTGGGAATGCAAGCTGGTCCAGCCATTATGGAAAGCAGTATGGAGGTTCCTCAAACTAAGAATGGAACTTCCATATGATCCAGCAATCCCACTCCTAGGAATATACCCAAAAGACACAAAAAACACTGATTCAAAAGAATACCTGCACTCCTATGTTTATAGCAGCACTCTTTACAATAGGTAAGACCTGGAAACAGCCTAAATGCCCAAAAACAGATGAGTGGATCGGGAAGCTGTGGTACATATACACGATGGAATACTATTCAGCAATCAATAAGGATAAACTAGAGTCATTCATAGAAACATGGATGGATCTGGAAGGGATTATGCTCAGCGAAGTAAGTCAGAAGGCAAAAGAAAAATACTGGATGGTTTCCTCTTTAGGAGGAATATAAGGGAACCAAATAAGTGATTAAGGAAAAGAATAATAACAACAACAATAATAATAATAATGTAACAAAAAGACAAGGACAAGGACAAATTTGGGACATTAGGTGGAGAGGGGGAGGGAGTGGGTTGAGAGCAGAAAAGAGCACAAGGCACTGAGGTGATGATGCACTGGTGAAATGGTGGTTGGAAATCCATAGGGACTACAACTGATGTCAAATATATATAAAGAAAGAAGAAGGAAAAATTTTTAAATATTCTTGCAATTGATTTCCAAGTTTACATTTCTATTCTGACTTTCTCTTTGAAGCTTTGAGCTGCTGCATTCCATGGTTCACTTGACACTGTTGATGTCAGTGGTTTTTATATTAATATTTTGTATTATTTGTTTCTTTCTATGTAACCCAAGTCAGAAAAGCCCAGGGATTTTGTGCACTTTTCTTATGTCTTGAAAAGTATCTGAGGGGCATAGTGGAGGCTCAGAAAATGACTTGACTGACTGGGTGGGTGTATGTTTATTTTTATGTCTCTCTTACAGGCAACAGGCTATAGATATATTTATAGAATTCAGAGAAAGCAACAAAAATACAAGACCTGTGGCTTCACGTGAAGAGACCGTGCTGCTTTGTAGGAGGAAGTTTTTGGTGAGAGTTTTTCTCTCCATGCCAGAAAATGTAGGGCATTCCTATTTCTTCATTAGTTTCCTCAACTAATGCTCTATCTGTTTATATTATTTGGAGAGATTTTACCATACTTGAAATATTATTAAAACATGTGAATACTAATATGTTAGTTGATAGTATCACCACCCTTTTAAAATATAGTAGCTGAAATAAGCAGAATTTTCTGATAGTTTTTGCAGGAGCACTGAAACCTATTAAAATTAAGAACAAATGGTTTCATAGAAATATCTGTTTTTCATTGTTTTGTCCCCCAAAATGCATTATTATCCTACCAATATAATTTTAGATCCATTATTATCTGTAGTTTCAAAGTTATTTGCTAGTGATATAGGAACATTTATGCATATAATGGTGAATAGTACTTTTTACAAAATAAGATAATATATAAATCGATTTCCCAGAAGCAAAGAGAACAGAAGTCTCTATCATAGTTGGGAACACTTGGTAATGAGCCAGGCAAGACAAGATACAAGACATTTTGAAACTTTCTGTCCTTTCTATTTATTTTAGACTCACTAGAGGTGGAAACTTATTACTATGCTTTTTTAAAAAATCTGTGTTCAACAAGAAGGTGGTGTAATCAGGTCCCGGAATCTAGAAAAATGCTAAATAGGTAATGAACCTCAATTGGCTGTTGATGATGTGGGTAGGTTTATGATGAATCCAAAGAGATCATCTGATTAACACCATAATTAAGTCACTTCCCAGTTTGTTCATAAAATCAGCACTTTTTTTTCCATATTGATGTTAAAGAGGGGCTAATTTATATATTTCAAGATATTCAATATTTACATTGTAATTTTTTTAGGAATAGACTTTGAGAAGTGGATGATTTACCTGGGATAAAAAAAATAGATTCTTTTATACATCATAGTGGATAGAAACAAACTTTCAGAAATACACTGAATATGCAAAACATATCTTTAGGAAACAGTTGCTATCTAAGAAATGAGAGTGGGACAGAAATTTTAAGACTATAATAGTCAGAAAAAGTATAATGTGACTGAAAAATGTATTAAATATATCTAAAAGGATGAGAATTTAGAAGATAGTGGTGAACCTCAGAGTGAATTGTGTAATGTTCTAGCACTTTTTAATGAATCTTTAGCCAAGACACTTGGGCTTCAAAATAAAGAATCATTTTGAATCTGTAAACTTCCTCTTTCATAATTGTAGCAGTTGTTCTAAAGAAGGCAGAAACAAGCAACCTCCATCTCCCTGAAGGCTGAGGAATGCAATTATGTTCTGGTGAAATTCATTATAAATCAGCCTTTCTATGTTTTGAATCTCACTAGTAGAACTTCTGTGGGCTTTATGATTCATTCCACTTCTCGTAAGTTTCAGGGACAAGCCTTGCATTAGGTCTATTTGATCCAGATGGAAGCCTAATATTCTTGGAATTGGAATGTGATGACTCTTGGTGGCAGTAATTGGATCAAAGCTGAGTATAATGCACACTCAAAGAAAGGTTGGGACCAGGTTTTCATAAATCTGCTTACTTTGAAGTTGATGTTATTTGCCACTCAGTGCCAAGTTAAACAGTCTTGTGGTTTCTGGCTTCTGTTTCTTTCCATATGTTTGGAGTCTCTTTTTTGGAGAAGTTTAGTAAGATCTGTAAATCTGCAGGCACAAGCACCTGCCATTCTTGGTATACTGTTGACCTCCTCACTTAAACCAATCACTTGTTTAAGGTTGGTGCGCCCAGACCAGCACGAATTACTGAAGGCCAAGACCATGACATACCACTGATGGCCTCGGTACTTCTGCTGTGACCAGGACACCTAAGCATTCAGCTGTTTGGGTAGTGGCACTAGTGCCATGGTATGGACCGTGCTTTCGCTCATATTGCTAACAAAAAAAATCATCGTGAGCCCTCTGATTGCTGCTATTTTAATTATCCTGTCCTGTCCCAAAGTATCTTTCTTTCATATGGAAGGAGTTAACTTAGGTAACAAATACAGTTGGAGTCACAGAGAGACACATACAGGATGATTTCACTCATATAAAGAAACAGAATAAACAAAAGACAAAACTAAACCAAACCCCAAAAATATGACTGCAGAATTGAGGCTGTCAGAGAGGGATGGAATATACTAGAAATATACTAGTCACTAGCTAACAAATGAGTGTGGCATAGAAAATTTTAGGCATCGGTAAAGATTATAATAGCCAGGAAAAATATAATATGGGGGAAGGCGGGAAAGGGGAAAAGGGACACAAATGGTGTATAGGTATGGGTGTCTCGTGGTGGGCATGGCATGGTAACTTACACATGAAGAGGTGTGATCCTGTTCCTACATCATACAATGTTGTAAACCAATATTACCTCAAAAACAAAGTTAATATAATAAAACCAAGTTGAATGTTTACAGTATTACAAGTTGCATGTAAAAAAAAAAAAACAACACTACATTTGACAATCATGATTGTCAGTTTATAAGTGTTTATTTAAGAAGTATTTCAATTCGTCATTTCAGTCTAGTGGGATATATTAAATAAAATACCAAATGCCAGGAAGTGG
The DNA here is from genome assembly GCA_019455555.1 of Galemys pyrenaicus. Classification (NCBI taxonomy): domain Eukaryota; kingdom Metazoa; phylum Chordata; class Mammalia; order Eulipotyphla; family Talpidae; genus Galemys; species Galemys pyrenaicus. The sequence goes on from JAGFMF010011864.1 coordinate 2,285,656, forward strand.
TCATCAGTAGGCTTTTACCAATGATGTAAGTGTCACATGCCCACTTCAAAGGAGAGGGTCCTTTGCCTTCTAGAGAAAGAATTCGCCAGAAACACTAGGGGGAGTTGAATCAGGAAAAGCTTTATTAGGACTCAGGCATGAGAGAATCAGTGCTGGAATGGGGCATTTAGCCTGGCTTCATGAAGGGAGTTGGGAAGAAATATTTAAAGTGTAGGTCCACTCCAGCTTGTGGAGATTCTGACAGTGATACAGTCAGAGGGATTCTCCCCTGTGTTCATGTCCAAGGGTGGAAGTTTTAAAGGTATTACTACTACCCACAACTTCCAGTAGTTCTAAGACAGGCACATATTCTAGTCCAATCTGATGCATGAATACTGGTAAAATCATTTTTGTCTGTTGGGGTCAACCAAGGCCTTATCATAAGACTACCAGTCATTATTCCTGCTGACATGGAGAACTGTTTGAAAGAGAAGCCAGGAAGATGAAAGGTAACAAATAAAATGAAAAGAAAGAAAGGAAGGAAGTGCCTCTGGGCATTCTCTAAGCCATTGGATTCAATATGGAAAAGGTGGATGTTTATCCAAAACATTCTGTTTTTTACAAGCCTAGTTTTAATTTTATTTCTTATTAGCTACCCAAAAGATGAGGGTTATAGAACATGAACTTAACTCAAAATCACTAATACTTCCCTGCTCAGAGTTTATCCATCAGAAATCCAAATTCACAAGATGTTAAATAAAATATCCTTTCCCTTTAACCTCTTTTCAAGGAGGGCCCATGGATTGGGCTGGAGGACTACAGGTGCCTTGGCAGTGGGTGTGATGTGGGAACATCCACCTGAAAGAGTATAAACCTGTACCTCTGAATCATATACAATGTATACCATCATATACAATGTCACTGTAAACCAACGACACATCAATTTAAAAAAAATACAATGGGAGAAAAAAACATGTGAAAAATGATGAAACTAAAGTCTACCATTGCAACACAGGTTTTGTAACATCAGTAAAAGAAAATCAGGTCTCTGATCACAGAGCCATTCACTCAGAGACACCAAGCACAGGCTCTCCCTTGAACCATAGAGAGCTGAGTTCTGGACAGCACCATAAAGCCCGTCACAGCAGGGACCAAGGCCCATGTGCTCTCTTAGCAGGCTGTACCCTGAGACATCCACAATCTTGAGCTTCATCTTTCATTCCTCAAAATAATGCAAGAATCAAACAAACTAAAACAAACAAAGTCTTTCAAAGGAATAAAGGATGGTGTGTGTGTGTGTTGTGTGTGTGTTTGTAGAATTATTTTGTTAGCCCATACCACCTAATCTATGGCAAGCATTTGTCACAGATAAAATAAGTGCTCTTTCAAGCAGGCGAGTAAGGAATAGTTATACGTAAATAAGGGGACTAGTTACCTGAATCAGCAGTGTCTCTGATGAATTCCACTGCCTAGTTGTGTTTTGTTTTGCTTTTCATTTAAAAAACAAACCATGAGCTTATTACAAGACCCTCCTTAGCTTACCGCAGAAGGGTAAGTAAAGAAAAGGAGAACAAGCCTGGGTAGCTAAGACATTTCAAAGGAATTATAGATCAAAACTCTAGCTCCAAGTGCTACAGGCAGCAGATCAATAACAAAATGCTTCTTTACAGGTCTGAAAAGGCAGCAGGGAAGAGGAAAATCTATCTCAGCTCCTTTTGTACAACCTGGCTCTACAAATAAGACACCAAAGGGAGGAAAGGGTTCAATATTCACCTTACTTGATTTTATTTTGTTTTTTTGAGGTTATGCCCATAATCCCATGAGGTGATTTATGGCACAAAATGACACAGTAGGATAAACAGCTTCACAAGCCATCTGGCTAATTCCCCAAGAAAGTGCAGGGGGAAGAAGAAAGCTTTTCTCCTTTAACACCTTGCTGGTTTCTAGGCTACAGCTAAAGGGAACAAGTGGGCTTAGTGGTGCCTGCATCTAGAGAGGGACAAGGTGTGGAGCTTGACAGTGTACTCAGTCCAAGGTCATCCACCAGCAGCAGTGTGACAAAATTCATAAAAATGAATTTTAGAACAAAATTCACAAAAATTATAAGACATAGGGACAATTAAAAAATTTAGAAAAAGGACCCTCCCTCTTGGCACAGGGGTTAAAGTCTCAGCCCTATCAAGTTATGGCCAGCCACTACTGTGTCATGAGTTTGATCCCCGGCCAGGGAGCTGACCCACATGGTGCAGCAGACCTCTCCTGTCTCCTCGTAGCTTCCCTCAGCAGTGGATTTCAGTAGATCCACCTATTCTGTTCCCCACTCTGTCTTTGGTGAGTCCTCTCATTCCCCCTCCACCCCACCTCTGTCCTATATTCCAGTTCTTGTATACATAAATTATTAAATCTTTTAGAAATTAGAAAAAGTAAAAAAGTATATTAAATAACATTATTATGACCTATATGAAAGTTTTTCTTAGAGGTGGAGAAGGGAGGAATAGATGGACTTCCAGGCTGTGTTTGAAGAAGCAAAATGATACAGCCTTCTATGAGAAAGGAAAATATCTGGTTTTTTCTTAAGTGTTCATGAACAGGGTATAATAACAATAAAATAAATAATGTAAAAGGTGCAGCTATCTAGGCACAGAGCAGTAGCTGTTAAGCAGCCCTCGATTTTGAGGAGTGTGGAAGCAGGTGTTTCCCTGCAAGATGTACCTGCTGAACCAGCTGAGGCAAAAGAAATTGAAAGTCACCCAAATTCCCTTAAGATTAAGGGTTCAAACTGTCTTTGGAATGAGGCATCCTCTGTACAAGAAATTGTGAGCCAATGGTATGAGTTGCCTCAAGTCCTATATAAGCAGGTGGATTAAATCATGGACTGGCAAGTCCCATCCAAAGGGTTTGGCTCAACACCACGCCCACAGGGCCATGGTAGACAAAAGGCATTAGATCCTGACTTGTGATTAGCTCGTAATTTCCAGGAGGAGGAAGCTGAGAGCCTGCATATGTGGTAGGAATGTAACACACATGTGCATGCCTGGACCCAAATGCAAGAGCCTATGTGTGCAATTGGAACGTAACCCATGTCTGCGCATGCCTGGAATTAGGTTGACCCAGAACAAGTCACAATTCTGCTCTTCTCCACTCCAGCTTGTGGAGTTTTCACCAATGAGAATTTGGGGTGATATTATTTAAAAAATGGGAAATGAAAGCTAAGATTCCATGAACACTGATGTTCATATATGAAAATTTTCCTCTAAAGAGAATTGTATTCTAATGCAATAATTTTTCAAAATATATTTTTACCATAAAGAATTTATTTTTAAATAGTACTAGAAGAGCATGGATTATTTATTTCTTTATGGCAATTTTTGAAAGAGAATTTAATTTTGGGAGGAAATTCTCAGCCAAGGGTACCTTATGATATGGCTATTTGCATATCAAATTCTATTGACTGAACACTGAAGTGTCCTGTAGAGTCATTTACAGGAATAAGTAGTGCAAAGCTTTTTTGAATTTTATAATAGCATAATTAAAACAAGCTTGCTTTTGTTAATTAACTATTATTTATTAACCAATTTGATTGATCAACCAATAGTAGCTATCTTATAAAGGACATTGACTTAAATGAACAGCACTGTGTGAACAGAATGGTACTACTTATTACTGTATCAAACATGACACTAACTACAATTTTCTAACATCTGTTCAAGCTAACTCTATCATGTTAACATACAAGTATATGTGTGTGTGTATATATATATATATATATATATATACACCAAACTGATATCTATTTATCCAGCCAGCCATACACACACATACCAAAATTGCTTTTGACTAATTTCTGATTTCCTCATGGTCTACCAGGACCATAGATGGATAGTGTTGGTGTGATTTTCCTGCAAACTGTGTGTGTCTTTCTATTCATAGAGAGGTAACCATAATGCCCAGGCTAAGAGTAGTATTTGTGGTAGATAAACACTGGAGTCTGACTGTTTGCAATTAAACCATGGTCCCATCATTTATTAACTGTGAGCAAGCATGTTTTTTTTTAGCTCTCTTTGTTCTGGTTTTCTTATGTATGAACTTGAAGAGATAATCATCATTTCTTATTCAGTATTTATTATTAGAGCAACCCACAATTATGATTATCTAATGTATGCTAGATATAAACTTTTTGTTCACAAATTTTTCTCTCTCACAGTTAAGATCTTTTAATCACTTTTTGTCATTCAACATTCCCAAGAAAATATGATCAACTTTTAACATTTTTATTAATTTAGAAATACCTTATATTTTCCTTCATTGCAATTCATGGTATTATTTTTAACCCTTTAAATGCAAACAAGTTGCCAAAATTTGATTAAATTCATCACTGCTTTTGCTAAGATGCCATAATTTCTTTCTGACTTTCCAACTTGTCTTTTCTCATCAGACTATACAATTTATATATTTTATCATTTCCTCTTTTCTAGAATGTGAACTTTCTCTCTTCCTTTTCTATACTTTTTCTTAATACTATCAATTTTATGTTCTATTTTTCTATAAGGTGTCTCATCTCTGTTTCTGTTGAAATTGATTTTTATTTCTGTAAGTGTAACAATCATATCACACTTAATTGCAGTTACTTATTTTTCCTATTGTTTTTAGTTGAATGTAAGCAACTAAAACTGACATATTTAGACTCTTCATAATTACAAAAATGGTGTGTTGCATATGTTAATTAATTCATAGCAATGAATTAGTGACCAGGAACTCTAGCTTGATATGTTTTTACTGATGAAATTGTTGTACATGCCACACTAACTCCACATATCATACCAGCATCTTTTACTTTCTCCTGGACTATACAGTCTGAAAGGAAAGAGATTATCAATAGTTTGTTTTATTCTGGTGCTGTAAAAGGATTACTGGCATAACAGTCTAGATGGCAGATCCTGTGTGTGCTTTATGTCTGCAGTATAATAGTACTCAAGATTTCTAATTTCTATTTTTGCACCAAAATTTGGAGATTTTTCATTTAACATTTCCAACAATGCTTAGACTTGTCAAGACCTTGAAAGCAAGGACTCAATGAATATTTATGGAATTGAAATGCATGCAAGTATTTTCTTTTAAAGAATGATAAACATAAATTTTATGATTGGAATATCTGGTAGGCTTTTGTTTTTTTACATGGAAACTCAGTAGCTGTGGGATTTTAGTGTTTATAAATTCCAACATCCTACTGCCAGAGATGAAGTAGAAGAAACAGGACCTGAAGTTATGACTTGGTAAAAATAACAAGGTAAACAGCAGAAAACAGGAACAAAGCTCAGGTCTCCTGCCTTTTGATCCAGAATCTTTTCCATTTCATAATGCTTTGAGGTCCAGAAAACAGACCACTGAATATAATATTTTCAGCCGAGAGTTACACTTGCTATAAAAGTGTATTTACTTATCCTTGATTTTTTTTTTCATGGTGCCATTAAGAAGTCACAAAAACAAAAATTATTTTCAATCCAGAATATGTTTTCAGTGCTTCCAATTTGGCCCCACATGAGTTATGGTTATGGAAGAGAAAATTATTATATCAGGATAGAATATTATTGTTACAAAGACTCGCAAGCAGTAAGAATGACAAGAATGGCTTCTGTTAATGATCTTGGGATATGCTTGATGCAGGTGGCTTACAAAGGGAAGATTAAAACCACTTATTCTTACCTACCTACTGAAAAATCATTCTAAAAAGGCATTTCTGAGGCAGCAGTGAGCTGTTTTTGGCTATCAAGAAATAGACTGGGGACAAGAAAGACTTGGGATTATCTGACGTTGATCAGATGGAAGAAAGTAATACCTGCTTCCTATCCAAAGGGTTTTCCCCCTGAACACACACTCCCTGCCTAACAGCACAATTAACAGCACAATTAACAATAAACCAAGCACTCAAGAATGGTGGAGATAGGGGCCTCCCTGGTGGTGCAAGGGGTTAAGGAACAGCACAATGAAGCAACCACAGCCACAGCCACAGCCACTGCAACATGAGTTCGATCCCTGTCCAGGGAGGTGATCCACACGGCACAAGAAAACTTCTCCTGCCTCGCCTGCCCACTGTTCCTCTCAGCAGTGTATTTCAGTTAGTCTGTTCTGCTCCCTGCTCTGTATCTGGTGAATCCTTTCACCACCACCCCCACTCCACACACACACCTCTGGCCTGTACCCTAGTTCTTGTATGCATAAATAAATAAAATAAATCTTTTTAAAAAAGAATGGTGGAAATATTTGGTTTCTTCTATAACCTCTAGCGCCAGTATTTTTCAGGGACATAATGTGACGCTGGGGGCAGCTATATCAGCAGAAAAAGAACCGGAGTGGACAAGTAAGGCATTTGGATTTTCATCAAAATTAAGACTGAATTCTTAGAATGACTAAGTGGAACTGGAGCACTTGAACAACTACAGAAGTGGATAAAGACATTCTCATGATGAGAAAGAAGTGGGTATATGATTGAAACAGGAAATAAAAGAGAAGTAGTATTAATTTGTCTACCAAATTGATGATGATGTAGATCACTAATTTTTTTTTGTAGGGAGTTTAATATTCATGAGTCCTACTGAGGTCAGAGTATGCTGTATGTACGTACTGCTGTTAACTTGAACTGATTTGAAATAATGGCCTCTGAAAAAAAGTCAAAGAGGTACACATTTTTGTGACCTTCTCCCCAGGAGTATACCTATCATTTTCATTCACTGGTTTTGATATTTTTAAAGCCTTATCAGCTTTGTACCAACTAGTACTTGTAACAGATTTGAGAACTCTAGGTCTTCTGGTATTAAGAAATTTTTTCATTAACCTATTATTTAGGTCTATTATTTTGATAACCTCATGAATTTTAGGTAATTGAAAAAATAATATTTCTAAAAATTTCTTATAGTTTTCCATGTAAACTCAAAAGTGATGGTTAGGTAGATGAAGTCAAACTCTGGAGATGATCCAGACTAACTGGTGCTGTGTGCTTGGGTTCTGTGGTGGGACATTTCTTCCAGGGAAGAACAGGATATGTATTATAAAACATAGCAGACCGTCAGTGATGGAAGCAAATATGAGTTTTTAAGAGAGTAGGGGGCAGTTAATAGGAAGACATAATTAATCATCAAATAAGACTTGTTAAATAATGAATCATTATTAATACAAAAAAAAAGGATCAGAAACTTTTAAAAGGCAGGAAATATTCAGGAGAGGTGGACTTGCTATATGTGAGATAAAGACATGAACTGACCTCAATTTGAAGCTAAACACCTAAAAGCCCAGAAAAATACTGTTGTATCCAAGAAGCAAAGTTTTACAGCTGAGGTTTTTAAATAAGAAACTTAACTACTTTTCTATTAATTAAGATCATGCAAATAATCTGGTAACTCATTTATTGGCACTTAGTTTGGCTTGTTATTTTCCAGGTTTACAATAAAATTCTTAACACATGTTTAAAGAGGTATTCAAAATTGAGATGTAGAATAATATGCACAGGTGTAAATGTTTTATATTTAATTGTTATTTTTAACTAAGATCATCTATTTTGTAAATTCATACTTGTTATCAAACCAAATGAAGTAACTTCAATAGCATAATAGTGTTTGATGCTATTTAAATTTAGTGTTTCTTGTCAGAAAATACATATTTGAGTTCATAAAGTCTGACATTTTTATGATATAACTTAGTTTAATTGTTTAGAAACCTTTCTTGATGAATTTATGAAAAATGGATTGTCATAACTCACATTCAAGTAACTCTTAGATAAAAAGACAGTTTTTTCTGGAGGCACTCTCATTTGTCTAAAGGAATCTTCCCACTTCATTGTTTTTCAATTAACAAAGAAAAAAACCCTGTATTTTTGAGGCCTTATTATATTAGCATTTAAAATTTTATCAGTATGTAAACTATAAGATATGAGTAGCTAAACTTAAAATGACATTTTGGATTTAAAAGACCATTTTTACATTAAAACATGCATATGAGACTCAACTGTGGTTTTAGGTGTTTAGTTTTGATTGCATATTTTTCTTGGAAAACTGTAAGCTTCTGTTAGGATAAACTTAAGTTAACTACACGGCCCTTGGGACCTGTAAAAATAACTTAAGATTGTCTTGCATAAAAGAGTCTGTACACTACTTGAAATAGCAATGGACTTTAAAATATATGTTTTTAGGAGACAATTGTAGAAAATAGAATCACTATTGTTGTGGATAGATTTGGCTCTGTAAACTAGAAAAAAAAAATGGAGAAAATGCCAAGATGTAATTCTCAATACTTGGAGAACTAAAATTCTATCTTAGAAAACAGCCAATTTTTTAACTGAAATTCTACCTATCATGTAAATATTTACATAGAAATATTAACAGGGAATCTTTCCCAGGGTGATTTCTAGTTTAAAGACTTAATTTTGCAAGGAGAGACTACTAGTATTCTGTCTAACCTGCAAAAATAGCACCTGAGTCCAGGTTTAAGGCAGACACATCTAAAGAGATCAGCAACATGTTGAAAGATACAGAGAGTCAAAGGTTCTTGAACTTGTAGCCAAAAAGTGAGCTTTGGGAGGAGAGAATTTCATGTTTATATTTTGTTCTACAGAAAAGGACCAGCAACATCAATATTCCTCGGGGACTTGTTGAAAGCTTACATTTTCTGGCACCTTTCCAGATCTACTGAATTAGCATCTTTGGGACCTCCCTGGTGGCGCAGTGGGTTAAGCAACGTACTGTGCTGCACTGTGCGGCAAACCACAGACATTGCAGCACAAGTTCGATCCCTGCCACCCACCAGGGAGGGGACCCACAAGGCGCAACAGACCTCTTTTACCTTGCCCGCTGCTCCCCTCAGCAGTGTGTTTCAGTCAGTCTGCCCTACCTGTTCTGCTCCCCACTCTGTCTCTGGTGAATACTCTCACCGCCCATACCTCTGACCTGTATCCCAGCTCTTGTATGTATAAGTAAATAAATCTTTAAAAAAAACTCACTAAAGATAACTTTATTAAAAAAAAATTAGCATCTTTGACAATGGGGGCCCCCAAATATTTGAGAAACTCTTCAAGGGGAAAGTAGGAATAATATTGTTATACTGATTGTCTCCTATCATACTGATGGTAAGTACAATGGAATTCAACATACACATCTAAGATTATGAAGATTAAGCATTAATTTATGGAAGCAATTGAATGAACTTAGGAAAGCAGAAGTTGAGTCAATAGTGCAACAGAGCAACCAAGAGATACAGGAGAAAAGGAATTCTGGGAGTTATTTTAAAGATTAGATTCTGCAAAATTTTCCCCCTAGGGACTAAAAGAAATATAGTTGTCTAAAATATGTGGTTGCAAATTGCTTCTCTCATTCAGTAAGCTGCTTTTATGATTTGATAATGCTTCTTTCGCAGTCCAAAATCTTTTCGTTTGATGGAGTCTAATTTGTTTCTATTCTCTTTTGTTTTTCTTGCTATTGGAGATGAATGCACAAAGACAACACTAAGGCCAATATCAATGAACTTGTTGTTTATGCTTTCTTCTATGTATTTTATGTTTTCAGAGCCTGTTTCAAGTGTTTAATCCATTTGAGTTGATTTTAGTGTATGGTATAACACAGTGGTCTAGTTTTATTCTTTTGCATGTGACTCTTCAGCTTTCCTGGCACCATTCGTTTGTTAAGATTTCCCTTTCCCCATTGTATGATTTATTTTATCATAAAATAGATGTCCATATGGGTATGGTTCATATAGATGAGTAACATGATGAGAATAGATAATTCTTTAAACCATGATCCCATTTTCTATACTTCATATGAGTTAAAATGAGCTCATTTTTAATTCTGAGGATTTTAGTTCCATGAATTGACACAACTTTGGAAAATGGTCCATGTGCCATAATCATTGGCTATGCTAATTAAGACCAGACAGGTTATTTTCTAGTTATTCAGACCAAATTAGATTTCATGGGATGCCTATAAACTTCAGCCCTAGGGATACATAGTTAGTTACATAGTCAATTTTCTCTGCCTTTACTATCCTTACCTGTTCCAATAAGTGCTCTGGGTTTGCTACCCACTGTGGTTCCAGGTATGTGGATGTGTTTGTACCTGGAGGTAATTAGATTTTCGGGCAAGAAGAGACTAACTTTCTCATTGAGGAGAACAAAAGACTAACTTCTCAAAGAGGAGAACAAAAAACCAAATTCTACAGCCAAATGAGGTCCAGAAAAATTTTAGAAGTTCAGAGTCTTCAACATCATCACAATATACCTGTAAATCTTCATCCTAATGATCAGGTCTTACATCTTTTCAGTTGAAGAAAAAATTTAATATAAAAATGCCCTTAAAATTGGGAATTTGTTTTGCATAGTAATTCAAGTGTCTGTAGATTAGAGTTAGGATTTAATTTTCAGAAATCTTGATCCTGAAGCTATAGGAATTATTTTAATAGAGTGACAAAATTCACATATACTGTACTTGAAATGTGAGCTTAGAATTTAAAGACCTGAGTTTATTATTTTCTTCCTCCAATTTATTTATGCATAAGAAACAAACTATATTCTACATTATACTCCTTCTTTTCCACTAACACATTTTTGGTAGAAGATATTTAATCACATAAGACCTGGCCTTCTGTTAGCATTTGATTATAGGTGATAATAAAAGTAATTCTTTTTGCCACAGTGTGTTGTGGTTAACAGCATCTGGTTTACCAATGACAACAGGGTCACTGATACTCTAAATGTAATCAGATCAGAAAACTAATTATACATTCCCCTCCATGAGAGTCTGCTCCCAGACCAATGTCTGATACCAATAATGACATCAGTCAGAGAAGCAGAATCCCCATGAATATTATAGAGTAAGGGATTCATTATGGAAATGAGGGCTTACAAAATTGTGGAAGAAGCTGGAAAACACATTTTTTTAGACCTTACAGGAGAATTGGAGATCCAGAGGAAAGTTACTAGCCAACCCTTCATTGTCAGCCATATCCAGATGGAGACATGAGTGAGCAGTTCATACATATTTAAACAATCCAAAGAATTACAGATAATTAAGAATCTGTGTTTCTGACTACAGGTATTGGCATTTTTCCATTGTCCATATATGTGAATCTCTTGACATGTCATCATTCATTCATTTTGGTGAAAAGGAAGTTTCCTTGGATAGAAAATATTTTCCAATTTGAACACAGGAGTGAAATTATATAAATATTTAGAAGGATATAAGTAACCACAGATCACTCAGTTCATTTTATATTGCACTGATATTTACTTCATTTTTTCTTGCTGAACTTAATTTAAAAATCTTGTGTAGAAGAAGTTCAATGTAATTTAATCAGCAGGAAAACACATTTATTATAGGGAAAGTATTAAAGAAACAAAGTAAAAGACTGCTGGGAGAATTTATTTTGGCAATTCCACACAAAGGGCTAAGGTTAAAGATTCAATTTACACTCAACAGGAATGAAGCAATGAATAGAAGAGGCAGAGTGACTTAATAAGACATTTTGAAGTACAAATAGTCTGTGTAAAATAGTCCAGTTTGTTTGGACTTGGGATTGGAAAATACCAGTCATAAACTAGAACACTGGAAAGAACCATATGGGTACAGGAACAGAGGGTGATGATCTTGCAGTGAAACTCAGCATGCCCAACATGGCAGGTTCAGAAAGTGAAGGGGAGAAAAAATAGAAACATTGTCCATTTTGCAGCAAATGGTGATGGTCTGTCTGTGAGTTGGGCTGATGGCAGTGAGGAGAGAGGGAATGAGAGACTTGATTGTGTGATGAGTGCGTAGGGCTGTCTTGTAAAAGACTTTTGCTCACTAAACTAAGAAGATGGGATGAAGGAGAATCCACAAATACAAAATCATAAAGTGAAAAGTTATAGCATTTCATGAACTATTATAACAAAACAGAGAACAAACTGGTATTTGTGGAGAAATAATGTTGCATAGGAGATAGCTTTGAAGTTTGTGGGAGAAAAAAAGTTGTGAGGACATAGCAGACAACTTTGGGAGATAGACATTCAAAGAATGAAAGAAGACAAGATCATTATGGCTTCTGAAGTCATAGGAAAAGTAGAAATTAAAAAAAGAAACAAAGTAATAATAAATGGGAGAAGCAGAACCATAATTATATAAGACAGAAAAATTAGAATCTAAACTAAAGTTATATCACAAAGCTTGGCAGAATTATAAAGCAAAGGATTCTGACTCTGGATAGAAAGAATAAAAACAATCCAATGAGTGGAGAAATTTTGGAGATATAAAAATGTCTTAAGTATTCAGGAATAATCATTACTTCCTAAGGAAAGGGAAAAATAAACAAGGTTTTTCTGTAATATGCAAAATGGAATTTTATCTCAAAAAATGCAAAAAAGGAATTTTTCAAATGTACAATTCCTCTTCCACACTTATTTAAAAAGGTAATATGGTAGTGAATCTAACAAAATCTTGAAAAAACTTTTCCTTAAATTCTGACTAATTTGTTGACCTTTAATCCTCTTTTTCATTGTAGATTCAAATTCAAATTCAACTTTTTATTCAGCATTTTCATTTAATATTATTTATTTTATCATATTCTTTAAAATAAGTTTAATAATGCATAGCATTTGATTTCATATCTGGATTATAATTTATATAAACTTGTATAACTGTGAGGCTCTACTAAGTTGTATTTTCTGTATGTGTTCTTCAACAGCTACTGCTACTGCCCAATGCCCCATCCTTGGGAGGTTGATTTGAGAGACGTGCCTCCAATGTCCCACCAGGCAAACTTGCATTAAATTTACTCTTTTTTTCAAAAATTTATGGTGTGGTTGTTGGCTTCTATGCCATCAGGTAGCTCTCTATATTCTGCAACAGGACTTACATTCTCTTTCTGCCAGGACCTCATACTCTATAGTCTCTGATACTGCTATGTATGTTTATGTTGTTTGGATTCACAACTTACTTGCAAACAATACTTAGGATCTATTATACTACTGGCTACTTGGGAGATGAAAGGACGGTTTGGTTCTATTGAAGTGGATGTCAAACCTGAGTGACCATGTCAACCAGTTCTACCATAGATGTAGTTCCTACAGACATTTAAAAAAATATTTTTTTTGTCATCTCTGTTTACTGATTAAAAGTATAGATCCTGGAGGTAGATAATCATCCTGAATTTGAATTTGGTTCCATTTAATATAAAAATGTCCATGCAATATTGGCAGTAGGTTCTAAGAGAAATTAATTAAATAAGACTGGATTTCCTCTATTTAACAAGTTCACAATGATCAATATTATAATAAGTGTTAGAAAGTTATTAGAAAATAGTCATTGAATGGCTATGGCTATTTATCAATGTTTATTCCTAATATATTACTTTATAAAATGGCTTAATCCTTTCCATTTTACTCCCACCAATCTATGATACTACCCTACTCTTAAAAAAATACTTCCTTTGGGGCCTCCCTGGTGGCGCAGTGGGTTAAGCAACGCACTATGAAGCAAACCGCAGCCACTGCAGCACGAGTTCGATCCCTGCTGCCGGCCAGGGAGGGGACCCACATGGCGTGGCAGACCTCTCCTGCTGTGCCCGCTGCTTCCCTCAGCAGTGTACTTCAGTTGATCTGCCTGTTCCGCTCCCGCTTTCTGTGGTGAATCCTCTCACCACCACCACCACCCCCCACCCCCGCCATATACCTCTGGCCTGTGCCCCAGTGCTTGTATGCATAAATAAATAAATCTTTAAAAAAAAATACTTCCTTTGTTCAACTTATTCCACTTTTTCTTTGAACTACTTGTTACTGTCTATAAACCTGAGTGGGAAGAAAGCCTTCATACCTGCTTCCAATATTTTTTCCATATTGCTTTTGCTCAATGTGTTTGATAAAACGGTCACATATAATTTTAAATGATATTGTAGCAAGTATAAGTACATACTAAATGTTGAATAAGACAATACAGCCAAAACTTGTAACTTGTAAAAAGACAAGTTGAGTTAATATCCTTTCATCATTTGATGTGGGCTTGTAAGAACACCAGTAAAAATATTTTTCACTAAAATATGTTAACAAAGACAATAAACAAAGTCACAGCAGCATGTCCTATTTCAAACTGGCAGGTATCTTATTGGGGCTGGGACATTGCCTGGATTTTTGACACAAAAAGAGTCCAAGGATTGAGAGTTAAACTGGGAAATGGTAGTTTTTAGATCTGTGAATTTTCCCTATTGTTTTAGAACATATGATTCCTACATGAAACCCTTGATGAAGGTAAGAAGTGCTGTACATTGTTTGAAAAGCAAGTCTACCAAAGCAGGCAAAGGAATATTTCCTCAGTGGGGAGAGTGACAACTTTCTCACTACCTCTCCTGAATGAAGGGGAAGGACTTCAAACCCAGCATGCCTTGTACATATCATCTAAAACTTAAAAAAATTAAAACAGTATTTGTAATGTCCAGAAGGTTATACATCATGATGCAATTAATGGATTGATTGTGAGCTGAATATTTGATAAAAAGTTCAGTGGAGCCATCTTGAAAATCAGGGCCCATAACTTACGATTTATTTGACCTTGGCCTGAATGTTCTACATTTCAGCTCTATTTCTTCTCACCTATTCATGAGCATTAACGCCTACCCTAGGAAGGGATGGTGAGAATAAAGTGAAGCATATAAATAAACTCGGTACATGACACACAGCCAGTGTCTCCAAATGATAGCAGTCTCCAGGCTTCATAGATAATTTTTAATATTTAAACAATAAACAATGAGATCTATCTGTTATCTTTACAAAACAAGTCATCTAATGCTTCATGTGTTTTCACAGACTTGCAGGAGCCGAGAACTCCCTCACCTCTAAATCGTATTACCAACAATGAAGATAAGAGCTTATTAGTCCTGATGGTGTTCAGTATTTCTTGGTTGTTTTTCTTATGTAAAGCATCTTGCTGGAGACATGACTCTAATCAAGGCTCAGTCTTTTAGGCATTTGTTTTGTTCCTGTTCTAGAACAGAAGTAATAGAGACAGGCAAAATAATATTCCTAATTAAGTTAATTATGCTTAGTCAGTTAATCACACGGTGTATAAATTTATCTCTGCACCGCATGAGACCAGAAGCTGCTTACTGGAAACTACACATTTCTCATTTGAAATTAAAGAAAATTGGGGGCAAAATGAATTTGAGGTTTTGCCTAGACACATTTTGCTCTGATTGGATTTTAATAGAACAAGTCTGGCAAGAATAAGGCCATGATACTCTGTTAATGCAACAGGTTTTTAACAGTGAAGAAGATCCATTTGGTATACTTCATTATTCTTATAAATTAGAAGGAACTGTTGGGACCTGCCTGGAAGTGTTGATGGCAGTGACTCAATGCGTCTGTAGGTTGACCTCTGAACTGCCCAGCTCAGACTGTGGGCACTTCCTCTACAGGCAGTCTTGCTATCTTTCACCAGGTGTCCATTTAATTTGGCACGTGTCTTTATAAAGAGACAGCCTGCTTTCTCTAAGGCTTGATATTTATCTTGTTTGTGTTCTGACCTTTTCCTTATTATGGGTAGAAGTGCTACGTGTATCTTGAAGTAGGGTATGACTTAGAGATGACTGTTTGCAGCAGTTTTCAAGAGTGAAAATCAGGTGAAATGATACAAACAAAAATCTCAATGGACAGCATCCAGGAAGCACCCCTTAATGACAGCATTATGATTTTTAGATATTTTGAGTATTCGTATGCAAATAGCACTACATATTTGCTTCTTGTACAAAACAAGTAATCTAGCATTTCTTTGTCATACACAAAGAATTCAGATATAATCAAGTTCAAAGATTTAGTAAAGAGGAAAATGACAGGGAAGTAAATTGCTGATCGCCTTTTCCTTAGGTTTGTCTGATTAAGTCACATGGTCTTTTTTGTTTGCTTTGCATTTTTCTTTGTACGGTTAGTGCGAACCATATTAAGAGATTTTGTTTTTGGTGAGATTTGGCCTTACTGAAGTCTACTCTTCTATTAGAGGAGCTCAATTCAGAAAGTAAAAGCTACTGAATAGATGAACATGACTTGACTGAATTTACCAACATTTTTTTCTAGAAAATAAATCCTGTGAATAAATCCACTATTTATTGTTTATAGCATGCTTATCTGCACTTTAGTAATATGTTTAATGCCAGTTGAATGACATGTAGTTGAGATATACAATAAGAGAAGGGAAGTATATTTTGAGGCCAGAGATACATTTTGGCTTTTTTTCTACAGTGTTTAAAATTCTTTCATTGTGAACTGGGCAGTGGATACTTTCTCAAACCCAAATGTGTTTTGTCAACTGTGGCCCAAGACTGAAGTATTATTAATTTTCTTAAGGCTATTATGTTGGTCTTAACTCAATTTAATTTAATTGCTAAAATTAAACATTGAATTGCTAATATTTTAGAGTTTAATAGCTGCCTGAAGTGTTATTTTTTAAAGAATTCACTATATTATAGTTGAGTTTAAGTTAACAGAGTCTACTGAAAAAAGCATAGTTACTGATTCAATTTAAATCTTTATCATTTGTGATATACACTCAGAGCAACTTGCTTAACCCATTTGTGAACATATTTAACCATTCAAACCTCATATTTCTCAAAAGCAAATTGGTAAAACTAATAGTATTCCTAAAATGGTTATTTTGAGTATTAAGCCAAATCAAATCAATAACATACAGTCCTATGCTGGTGCCAAAATATGTGGTCAGAATGCCATTTGATGATGATAAGAGATATCATTAATTTGTGCTTTAAAAAAAATCCATATGGTCATGCAAGCTGGTCCAACCATTATGGAAAGTAGTATGGCGGTTCCTCAATCTACTAAGAATGGAACTTCCATATGATCCAGAAATCCCACTCCTAGGAATATACCCAAAAGACACAAAAGCACTGATTCAAAAGAATACCTGCACCCCTATGTTTATAGCAGCACTCTTTACAATAGGGAA
>JAGFMF010011864.1:2305921-2324014 GCA_019455555.1 Galemys pyrenaicus
GTTTCCAGGTCTTCCCTATTGTAAAGAGTGCTGCTATAAACATAGGGGTGCAGGTATTCTTTTGAATCAGTGCTTTTGTGTCTTTTGGGTATATTCCTACTCATATTTTTGAGAACAGAAATTATATTGATGTTTATGTACCCTAAAACCAGTTCACTGTTCCACTGCTTAGAAATATTGAAATATTTTCAGGGAAATTGAATGGCCATAAGAAAATATCTAGAGAAATTGCTTTCTGTCAGAAGTGCTTGAAACACCTGGATCCTTTGGTTGACAGACTCTTCCCTCTAGTATAAAGACATTATAAGTGGCTTTTTAGTACCTTAAAAAAGAAAGAAAAGTAACTAGGGAAATAGAGATCATTTACAGAAAAGAAAGCCACAAAGAAATAGTAAAACCTGGGAGAAAAGAGAGAAATTTTGCATCCATTAACCATCACTAAATGCTCTTATCCTTTGGAAAAAATGAAAAGATAGAATGTTTGAATATCCACTTCCATTATCCATAAAAATGTAGAATAAAATGAAGATTGGGAACTCTTTGAGAAAGAGTAGGCAAAACATTGCAGAAAAAAAACACAAGGACATTAGAGGACTATTTCAGAAAGTTCCCAAATCCAAATAATAGGAATTCCAGAAGAGAAAGCAGATTTTTTAGGTGGGTCTCTATCTCATTTATACCTCCTATACCCATCATCATTGCTGAGTGGCCCATTATTTTTTGGAGAGTAACAAATGACCTCCTGAAAACTTAAATTCTTATTAGATTTCAAGGAAGCAAAAGCACACTGTGTGCTTTGGACATACTTTTTCCAACAGGGAGGGGGTTTCTACTCCCATCAGCATGGGCAATAGTTTTCATACAGAGGAATTGACCTATCTCCCATAGATCTCATTGCCTCTATCAACAGGAGTCAACAAGAAACCCCCTAATCATCTCTTTGCCCTAAATTGAGAGCCTTCTCACTATTATCTGCCTTGAATCATAAGGTTTAGTAAGGATTGTTTACATTATTTTTTTCCTTTTCCCTCAATTCTCACTCAAATCTCAAAAAAGTACTGCCAAAAAGAAACTATACTCCTTTTTCCTATGCCATTACACATTCTGAAACCTTTTGCGCTGTGCCATCTGGCTACCGTGCATGGTCCACCATTGTCAAAAGTTCATGCATACTCTTCCCTAAGATGTACTACAGGCTCTTCCTGTATGATTCTTTCAACTTCTTTCTCTAACAGGAGCCTAAATCTCTTCTGATCATATTGTTCACCTTGCAAGGGGTTAGTTCTGTAGCTTACCTATGTGTATACATAAAATAAATGTCTTTATTAATCCTCATGGCTGTTTTTACACCTATCTTCTCCCTCCTCCTTAAAGCTCTCTATCTTTGTGTATCATTTCTTTAGATTGCATTGTAAACATTGTTTCTGCCATCTAAGATTCCCTTCTTATCCTGTATTTCTTGATGACCTATATTTTTTTGGTTTTATGTTAATCTCTCTAACATCATTCCTGACTTTGTTAATTTCAAGATATAACTACTCTAGGTCATATTTCCAATATCTTTGATGTTCGCTTTCTAGGACTTCTCTGTTTGAGAGATCCTGCCCTTCATCCTGCTCTGACACTCACTGTTACAATCTGGAACTTGTCAGTCACTGCTGATGACTGTAATCAACTCATAATTTCACTTGCACATGCCTTTTGATGACCACTATAGCTAGTGCTCCAACAATCTTTCTGGCTAACCTTTCCATATGTTGATATTTACTCACTTTAATTCCTTGACATTCTCGGTCTCCTCTTAGCACACCTTAAATTCTATCATTAATTATTACAATCGCCCTTTTGCATGTACACCTGAATACTTTCTCCCCCTTTTTATCCTCAGCTTTCATCTGGCAAATCTCAGTCATGACTATATCAAACTTTCTGCCTACATCATGATTGAATCTATGAATATACCTGGAAATAAATTCACAACTTGTCTGTTCTTATTTTAAATCAGAACCACAACCTACGTATTCTCCTTAAAATTTGTCAATGATCATATACTCTAGTATATTTCATTCATTCTCCCAATTTCCCAGAAAACATTTTGTAATTTCTCTGTCCTATAAACAACTAATACCTCCTTCCTCATTTTAAATCAGATGAATACTTTGCCTCCTACTTTACTTTTAAAAAATGAAGAGAGGATAATCCCTTCCAGTTCTATCCATGTTCCTATGAATGCATCTAGTTTTTCTTTTTTGATTGCTGAATAGTATTCCATCATGTATATGTACCACAGCTTCCTGATCCACTCATCTTTTTTTGGGCATTCAGAAGGCAAAAGAAAAATACCAGATGGTTCTTCCCCTAGGAAGAATATAAGAGAACCAAATAAGGATCAAGGAAAGGAATAAGAACTATAATAATAATAATAATAATAATAACAATAAAGACACAAAAACCAAAAATGAAAAGACATGGACAAATTGGGGACACTTGGTGGGGATGGGGGAGAGGGAGGGTTGAGGGAAGATGGGAGCACTGGGGACTGAGGTGATGGTGCACTGGTGATATGGTGATAGGGAATACATGGGGACTACAATTGATGTAAAATATATATAAATTAAAGGGAAAAATAGAATAAAAAAGAAATAAAACCACTGAAATCAAAACAAAACAAAAAGATTTAAAAATGAAGAGATCAACAGAGAATTTCTACAGGTTACTAATCCTACATCTTTCCATATTTTATGTTTAGTCATCATACATTCTGTTTTTATTTCGGTCAACAAATTTATAAAACACCTCTTCATAAACTAGGCAAAGGGATATAAACAATAAAAGCCATGGTCCTTGCCTTCAGAGATTTCACAATCTCACTATTGGGTCCAACAGTCTTCAGAGAAGGTGGGAATCTATCATTTTTCTGTCATAGAACAGATAACTTCTTCTTTATCCATGTTTTTTAAAACTAACAAACTCCCCTTCCAGCTTTTATCCACCTGACTACAGAGAAAATTAAATAGAGCATAATTATTCAAATGAGAAAGTATCAAGCTCATCTTATCATCATAAAGGAATAAAACATGTGGCCCGTTAATTACTGCAAATGATTAAGATTGCTGATTGAAAGATGAGTGCTGCACTTAAGGGCTCACTGGTCCCATGATGATGGCATAGTGCCATCTGCTGGATGCCAATTCTGGCTCAAGATGTGATTTATCTGAAAACAACTTCAAGGGTTGCATAATTGTATTGACAATTCTTCTCCCTAAATTATTTTTGATTTAAAAACTACTCAAAGATTTAAGCATGTCCAAATTAGCCAAGAGAGTCAGTTTGAGAGAAGAAACCCAGTACCTCAAAATGAATCATATCAACAAGATTTTGAGAGCTGGAAGGTACTTTAAGATCATCTGACCAAATCATTTGATTATCTTACAGATGACAAAACTGAACTCAGTGAGTGTCCAATTTTCAAAGGTATTATTAAGAATGTACATGAAACTGGACATTAGGAATCTCAATCAGTTTTATTTCCTCCACAGCTATATTGAATTTCTTATTTTCCAGTCAGCTGGTTGATTATTTATTATACATCACATTATATAATTTATATTTATATTATATAACTTAAGCAATTTATGGTTGTAGATAAAAGGTGTTCTAATACAATTTCCTCTTTTATTTTATTGATGCTAACTACCTAAGGACACTTTCACATTTCCTGACTCCTTTCTCTTTCTCAGTTTTCTTTTCTCTAATGTTGAATTAAAAGATTATCCTAAGCATAAAGATGACTGGTTAACAACAAAACTAAGCAACAAAAATGAGGAGGGAATTAAATTGCATATCTTAAATTTCTGATGTATAATAGTGCTATTCTTAGGTTTTAAAATCATAATTATTGTTTTGAAGCATTGTATTATCTCACAAAAGCCAGAATATTATAAATTTAGGCCTCCATGAATTTTTGGAAAAATTATTTCTTGCTGTTGTCAGAACCATGTTTTAGTAACACTAAATGACAAGCAGATGCTTCTATAGTGTTGTTTCAGGATCAAGTTAATGAGATGGGTATACTTGGAAATTTGGAAATATGCAACTGGGTATTTATCTTTCTTACTAGATTTAACTTGTAAGAAATACATGCAGATGCTATTTCAAAATATGTATCTCATTAGGCAAACATTAGGAAGGGAAAATGGAAGGTGAATAAATAACCCATATATTTTAATTAAATTTTTTTCAAAGAACTCAGGGAAGCATTTTATTTACTAGATCTTGGTTAATTATAAAAAGATATAACTCAGGAACAGCCATTTGGAAGAGATGCAAAGGGGAAGGTGTGAGAAAAGGACAAGTAGATTTCATGTCCTCTTTAGCATAACCTAGGTATTTTAAAGTAACATATTTATCCCATTCTAGAGCCTTTATAATGTATACTTTTTTGTAGGTTTCAAAAACATGTTGAATGATTATTTGATTTAAAATTAATAATATACATTTATTTGCTCCACAGTTGTTTTAAAATTTCTTTGGCACCTATCCACAATGCTGGGGTGCTACAATTATATAAATAAAAGCATCTCAGAAACGATTTAGGGGCCTCCCTGGTGCCTCAAAGGGTTAAGTTGCAGCACTATGAAGCTATTCACAGTCATTGCAGCTCAAGTTTGATCTCCAGCCAGGGAGATGACCCACGTGGCACAGCAGACCTCTCCTTTCTCTCCTGCTGTGCCCCTCAGCAGTGTACTTCAGTAGATCAGCCTGTTCTGCACTCTACTCTGTCTCTGGTGAATCCTCTCACTCCCCTGAAACTCTGGCCTGTACTCCAGTTCTTGCAAGCATAAATAAATAAATCTTTTTTTAAAAAATGAAACTAATGGGTTAGGCATATAACAGTGTGCAGATGACAGGAAATCTATGAAGTTTTAAGATTATGAGAGAAATCCCTCTTAATTCTGTGCAAAAATCTTCCCTTGATTTTTTTCTTCTATATATCTCTGTTTCATTGAATGATATCCTTCTGAAGTGGGCCAGCTCTAGACCTTCAGGGCATGTTTGAGGTACAAAAGAAATATAAAGGAACTCTGTATTCCTCACTTGTTTTTTCTCCAAAATTTTCTTATCTCCAGTGATTATTTTGCAGTATTTGTGATTTATACAAGTATGTATACCTGAATGAAGGTAATTATTAGCTTTTCTTCTATGCTATCACTATCATTATCTCCTGTGATGTTTTTTCAAGGGTCAAGGTAGTATGCAGTATGTTACTTATTTTACTCATCTACTCAAGAATTCATAGTACTTTACTGTGCTTCCAAGTCTATGCAAAACTACAAATATCCTGAGCCAATCTTTTGGTTAAAGTTGCTATTGAAATTTCAGTGATTCTTTCAAGTCATTTGTTCAAAAGTCACCTGCCAAGTCCTCTACTGAATATATTACAGTCATAAAACCTGATTTAAAAGAGGAAGTGAGCTTAAAAGCAAATAGGAAGATAAATAGTTTTGCCTCAATACACATAAGACCACCTATTTTTTTAACCATGAAATACTAAAAAAAAAAAATTTCCCTAGGTAGATTTTTATATTTTGTTTTTATTTCTAAATCAATTTATGACACTAATAGAATGCCTTTTGACTGATTATGGAGATTAATATTCAAACCTAATACTTAAATCCCTAGTAACAAGATGACTGAAAGTACAAGTGGCTGAAAAAATCTGATTAAGTTAATGCCACAAAAGAACAATCAACTATTTAATGGAATTGCAGGTTTGTGAAGCCAAATTTTTAAAATATTGCCTGACTATTTATAATATCAATTTGATTGACTGAGAGCAAATCTTTAGATTAAATACAGAGTATTCTTCAGTAGAAGGGCAGTAGACTACAGTATGTAGAAGCAGAGATTTGTGAGGGGACTTTTTGAGGAAATTTGCATTTGGTCTCTTACAGTCTGACCTGAAATATGCTGTACTTGTGCTTCTTCATCAGAAAAACCAAAATAGCAATAATCTATACTTCAAGGTGCTCTTGTAAAGTTTACATCAGTGACTAGAAACCATGTCTGCCAATACTAGCATTTAAAATCATGATGCAACAACTAAATAAGCTATTAATATCAATAGGATGAATTGGGGAAAAAAAAACAGTAGAATTATCTAGTATATTTACCCTTAAATTTTTGCAGCACTATAGACTTTAGCAGCAATAAATGTTTCTATAATTACTGTGATTTTAAATACATAAATAAAAACAAATAAACAGAAATACACAAATAAACGTCAGAGATTATAAAATCAGAAGGCTTGGAATTATATTTCTGCTGCTGTGTAGCTTTCAATAAGTCACTTAACATACTTAAAAGTAGACCAAAAATACTGATTTTTGTAATAGGGATGTTCTAAGGTTAAAATCAAGCAACAAATATAAAATGTTAGGAAATTGACCTGTCACTAAAGAAAATGCAAATATTTATTAATATTATACTAATGTTGCCTTGGTAGAAAAATGCAGAAATTCCTCACTCAAATTTCTCTCATTTAAGAGGTTTTCTTCTGATGTTATTTAAATGTCCTATGCCTTTTGATGGAAGAGAGTAAACTGAGCATATCCTTACTTTTTTCCTAATGCAGCCAATTGAAATGGCAATTAAATATTCATAAAGAAATATATTCATGAAAATTTGAGTCATTAACCATCCAGAGCTTTTGAAAAATTTCTGGAAGACAGAGAGCAGATGAAATGCTAACGGCAATTTAAAGCTGAGGCTGCTGCATGGGACAAGCACAGAGAATGGACAGTTTCCTGCAGTAGGTGGTTTCTGTTCTGCTGTGCTGTGGGGAGGCTGCAAAGTCTGGATAATTAGGCACTCAGGCTTGGAAGGAAGAGTGGGATAAAATATGGTAATTAGCCACAAACCAGGATTAACAACAGAACAGGCCACTCTGCCCTTCCCATTTCATGACCACTGTTCAGTCATTTTTGCCCAAATAAGCAGGAAAAAAATTCCAAAAGGTAGTTTCTCAAACTATGGTCAGTTGATCATGGGTATCAGAATTGCTGGATGGACTTTATCGAATTAAGTTGCTGAGGGAAGGATAGTAGAATATGTATTTTAAACAAGTTAGAAAGTAACATTATTTGACTACTACATTCTCTGGTCCCATGTAACAAATTTTTAACGAAGTCATGGAAAGAACATATAACTTCTAAATAACTTTAACTGCATTCTAAAACAAAGCTAATAAAATATTTTATAGCAATGCAAATTATTTATTACCTTGTAAGTTAAACTTACCTTGTAAGTTAAACTTACCTTGTAAGTTAAACTTACCTTGTAAGTTAAAACTCAAAATACGTGATATCCAATAAAAAATTGCCATACACGTAAAGATATAGGAATAAAGTCAAGGCAATTTGATGGTAGAGGCAAATTTTTGCTAATGGTTTGATAGCCATATATTAAAATATCAACTTCAACACTTACATTTTTGAGACCCATCAACTGAAAAATTGAACCATCTGATTTGGAGTGACAAGCATTTCTTTAAAATGTGTTAATAGCCCACAACAGATTTCTTGATTTGACCAAGATGGGGTTATAGGAACCAGAGTTACTTTCCTACTTGTAAAACAACAAAACATTTCACAGGTCTTTCAGGCACTGACCATCAGGCAGTGCAGGACATTGGTCACTGAATGAGCAGAGATAAATGAGGTGAACTCTTGGATTGTTTGAGTTCATTCCTCAGTTTACGTATCACAGAATAGGGAGGTGAACTAAGGTGGAGTCCAGTAAGTTTTCTGACAAGAGAAAATGGAGGTAGGAGCCTAGGGAGGTCAAATGTTAAGGAAAATAGAGTTCACAGGAGAAAGTACAAGAGGGGAGAGAGAGTGACAGAGACAGAGAGACAGAGAGATACCTGGGAGAGACAGAGAGATAGATAGAGAGAGAGAGAGAGAGAGACATCTGGGAGAGACCCATGAGAGGAGAGAGGATGAGAACAGTGAATCTATAAAATCTATAAATCCACTCTGGATTTCTCTCAAGTCTCAGTGAACACTGCTTAGCACCTGGTTGTGAAGAAATTATCCAGTGTGTGAGAAAGGAACACCTGAAAGAAACAAAGGGAATCGTTCCAGGAGTTCATCTAAGGCCAACAAGGAGAGTTTGGCTTTCTACCAGAGAGGAAAACATCATTCTTGGGGTACTAGTTAAAACACTCAGAGGGTTCTTACCTAAGTAGTGAGGAAAACTTAGCCCTAAAAAATGCTTCTCTGGGCCCATCTAACAAATTTTTAATTAATCCAAGGAAAGAACATACAATTTTCAAATACTGTTAACTGCATTCTAGAACAAAGCTAAAAAAAATTTCATAGCAATGCAAATTATTAATTACCTTGTAAGTTAAACTTACCTTATAAGTTAAAACTCAAAATATGTGAGAGCCAATTCAAAAATTGCCACACAAATAAAGACATAGGAATGAAATTAAGGCAATTTGATGGTGGAGGCATATTATTTTGCTAATGGTTTGATACCTTATGTTAAAATATCAACTTCAACATTTACCTTTGAAACCCCTGCAGAGAAATTATTCACAAATGAATGGTTTTAAAAGTATGGGGTAAAACCTATAAAATCTGTATAAAGGAAACAATGACCTTGGACTTGACAAAAATTTCTAAACTTAATCCAACCTATTTGAGAAGACAGTACATGTGACTTCATCAAAATTTAAAGTTTTTACTATTTGTAGTACCTTGTATTGAAAGTGAAAAGACAAAACCATCGCCTGGGAAAAACATTTGCAAAATATTTATCCAACAAATAAATTTTATATAGAATATATAGTTACTGCAATTCAATAAGAAGGCAAAAAACAATTAAAATGGGTAAAAGATTTGGAATTTTCTATTAAGGAATATATGCTGATATATGTATATTATTTCTGTCTATTCTATATATAAATTTTTAGTTATTATCTATATTACTTATGGCAGACAAACACCTGAAAATAAGTGTTCTGTATCAGTAATCAAATGCAAATTAAAACCACAGTAATATGACACTATACACTCAGTAGGAGTGTATAATGGGAGTGTATAGTAGGAGTATATATCAAGTCTTGGGAAAGAGGTGGAGCTTGGTTCTGATATATGGCTGGTGATGATATAAAATGACTTTCCTGCTATGGGAAATAGTTTGACAATTTCACAAGAAGTTAAATATTCATCTAGTATAATAAAGAAATGGTTGCATTTTATACAAAAACTTGTATCTAAATACCTATAGTAATTTTATTTGCAATAGCCAAGAACTGAAAACAACCCAAATATCCACAATAGATCAATAAAGCATTGTGATATATCCATGTGTTAGAATATATTAGGCAATAGAGAATTTGATTATTGATACATACAGCAAAACTCAGATTATGTTGAATAGAAGTAAGACAAAAAGCATGTAAATTTTATGATTCTAGTTATATAAAATTATGGAAAACAAAAACTAATCCATAGGGTCAGACATCATATCTATTATTACCAAAGAGATGACAAAGGTATGAGAATACTAGTGAGATTGATTGATAGGTCATTATCTTGATTATGGTTTCTATGACTTATTCATATGTCAGACTCATCAAGCTTTCACTTGTACATGTGTTCTGTGTGCTGCTGGGACTTTCAGGTAATCTCACTAACACTGAAAGAAGCATGAAAGAAGCCTAGAGTAAAGATCTACACATGGTGTAAACACCTCTATTAGGTGGTGGTACAGGCAATGGACACCTGATCCTGTCTTACAATGGTATTCAAAAGTTTTTTCCTCGCTATCCTCTTTAGAGACAGTACACGCATCAGGAAGAGCTGAAAATATTGTCAGCTAAAAGGTCACTGCTATATTTTGCTCAGGGAATTTCTCTCACAAACAGAGATATGTGTCACCCAAATTTTAACCTCCTGGGAGAAGGTGACTCAAAGCTAAACACTGGTTGATGCAGATCTAGAATATTCAATCATTTTGCTTCAACTAGTCCCTTACTATGGAACCCAAACTGATCTTTAGTCTAGGACATGTGTAGGAAACAGACACTGAGTGGAATTTTAATGCTGGATCTCTTATTCGCTGGCCGGCAATGATTATCCACTAATGGTAGAAAACAGGCATATCGCCAAAATTGCCATCATTGTTGAATTAGGATGGGTTACTGATAGAGGTATGCCCAGGATGTGCATCTGAGGATCTTGAGAATTGTGATCAAATTATGGGGGACAGCATACCCTACATTATGGGGTACTATTCCAAATGTGGCATAGCCAAACATCAATGATTTTTACCTTGGATAGTCCCAGAAGAGGAAAGGGCTCTGCAACAGCTCCAGGCTGTTATGCAAGATTTACTACTGCTTGGTGCATTTAATGCAGTAAAGCTTATGGCATTTGATACAACAAATCTAATATGATGGTAAAATACGGCATTTGGAGTTTATTACAAGTTCCAATAGGAACAGTTAGAAAGAAGTTGGTCCCCCAGTTCTGGAGAAAAACATTTGTTATCAGGAGCAGAAAACCATATATAACTTTAAAAAAATAGTTTTCTGTGTGCTGCTGGGACTGCAGAGACTGAGTCTCTGATCCTGAGATGCAATACCCTTGAATTCAGACCTGTGAATCATGTCCATTTATGAATTATAACAGGGAGCACCTCCAGTGGCAACCAATTTTAAGACAGACATGGTACATCTGGGACAAACATCTGATTAAACTGCATGAGTAAGTGCCCCCAAACTCTCTCATCATGGCAGGCGTCTCTCCCTCACTTTAAATCTAGAGCCACATGGAATAATTGAGGACTTTGTTAATAAACATGATTAATCTACCAAGACTACTGACTTGTGAAGAAGAATGACAACACAAAAAGAAGACCTGAGATGAACAAACAGAATAATTCTTCCTTGAAGAAAGAGTTAATTGGGCAAGAGAAAAGGAAGTTAAACATTCTAGTCATTCTGGTTGGTATTCTGGAACTAACTATGGTAATTTTTACTTTAGTAAGTCTTTTCCTTGATTATTGCTACAGTTTTTTTTCCATTCTTATCAGTCATTTGTGTGTTCTTTTCTGTGACTTCCTTGCATATACTGTAACTGTGTTGGCTATGCTACACACATCTAATTACCCAAGAGAAAGACTGATTTGTTTATTTGTTTTGTTCTGGCTTATTTTAATTAATTAACTTTAGAATTCACTTGTTTCCCCTCTCTCTTTCTGCACTATTGAGCCAATATTTCTTTTCTAATGATGATATTCTTTTTTCTAAGAACTGTGTCCTTCATGGTATCATAATGTAGGAGTTCTTTCAACTACCTTTAATGAGAAGAATAGCTTCCTTATTGGGAGTCTCAACTCATAACAGCTTCCCAATGTAGAAACAATTCAGGAGTCTGTGTTTCTATTAAGCATACTCCCCTGGATGTTCTCTTTGAAGTCCTTCCCCGGAACCATTTTATAACCAATACCAACACTGTGCTTTTCACTCCATAGACCTGAGTCCATCTATGGTTACATAAAGTAAGGAGAGAGAGGTATTTATGTGGAATGTGTGGCTTCTGTGCTAGTGGGCAATTTAGAAGTAGTCACTTGGGTACAAAGAATAAATAAAATCACATGACTATAAATGTTTTTTGATCCAATTCCACACTAACTAGTAAGAGAAAATTTCACTATTTCTAGAAAGTATGATCCCCTACAAGTCAGCTCATCTTTATTCCTTATTCAATACCATTGGGGTGACCACTCCCACCTTGATGTGATTAAGTCTCTGTATCATTGATATGATACAGAGAATCATATGTTAGAATCATGTGTTAGAATCCAAGTTCTGAGCTTTAAAGTAAATAACTGTCATAACTTCTGAAAACTCCAACTTCATCTGTGAAAGGAGGATAATAATACCTACCTCTGGAATATCTGTTTGGATTAAATTTAAGAGAACTATGCCTAGAACACAGTGATCACTATGTAAGGGTAAGCTATTAGTGTTGATTGCTACCATATTGATACATAGAGTTATCTTTAAATGGTTTAAAAACTGATTCGAGTAATGTCTTATTTGCTATAAATTAAACATGATGATGTAAAATTAGTAATAGTAAATTTCATAGAAATATTTGTTTATGATCATTCTGTGATTATCAAAACATTAATATAAATCTTACATACCTGATAAAAATTAATACTTAAGTCTTTATACTTGCAAAGTGCATCAATACAATTATTTCTGATAATTAAACATTTTTAGGTAACATGATTTCTAATACAATTCTCTCAAGTGAACATTATATTAAATTGGTTAAAATTTTCTTAATTGCCCTTAGTTTATTATGGAATAGAAAAACAGAACTCTATGTGTAAGAGTTCATGATTTAAGCAAGTCTAAATATATTTCTGTTAGATGGGATTTCAAACCAGGTCTAGATTTAAAGATATATTTTTAAAAGATACATTTTCCCTAGTCAAACTTACTATTAAAAAGCTTTACTTCTTGGGGACTCCTTGGTGTGCAAAGGAGTACTATGAAGCTCTCTGCAGCCACTGTAACATGAATTCAATTGCCAGCCAGAGGGGGGACCCACATAGCACAGCAGACCTCTCCTGTCCTGCCCACTGCTCCCCTCAGCAGTATAGTTCAGTAGCTCTGCCTGTTCTGTTTCCCACTCTGTCTCTAGTGAATCCTCTCACCTCCTGCACCTCTGGCCTGCACTCCAGTTCTTGTATACATAAATAAATAAACATTTTTTTAAAAAGCTTGCGTCTCTTGCTAGAATTTCTTGAAAGGCAACCTTGGATATGCTATATGATATATAACTTATGATATTGGTTTGCAAATCTCTAATGCTGTCACTTGTACTGGAAAATGTAGTTGAAACTTTTCATATGGAAATGTCTACCTGTAGGGATGGCTCTTTGATATGAGACTAACATCCTTTTTTGCAAGCACTTAATGTCAGTCGAAGCTTTGATATCCTTTTGCTAGTAGTTTGTTTGATGCTGTTGTTTAGGGATTTTGGTCTTACGAAACTGCTTTTATTTTGTTGTTTTTCTTCTTCAGTTTTCTAAAATATACTTTCTATTTGAACTATATTTTACTTTTTTTCCCTTTAAATCCTCATATGATTTCAGCACACTGTGAAATGATGACAAGGGCATCCTTTTCAGGCTTATTGAAGCAACAGTGGTTCTAGAAAATTCATTTATAAAAGTTTCAAAATAATTTTTGAAAAAAGCCCTTAGAAATAAATCTGCCTTTATTCCTCCTGTTTATACCCTCTCTTCATTTGTCAATAAGGCCTCCCCACTAGGAATTACCATCAAGAACAAAACTTCCTGAATTTCTACTTGTTGATTAATTCCCTACCAATCCCCATATAGAAAGCAATTTTCCCTCCCCTATTCTTTACTCTTCTTGAATCTTGGATACAGTTACCACTAGCTGATCAATATAGGAAAAATGTTGGCTTTTAGAAGTAGGAAGAGGTGAGTGATAAAAGAAATCTCGGAATTTAAGTGTTCATATAGATGTTTACATTGGGGAGAAAAATGCCGGGAAAAATGTGGCATTATTAATACAGGTTTACATACATTAATAAAACTTTGGATAAGAGTATAAGCTTAGGAATCTTTGCTTTGCTAGCAGACTGAGTCTACAGGCTAATGGAATAGAGTAGAACAAAGAAGTATGGTAACAGTTATTTTCCTGAATTATTTTGAACTATCCTATTTTCCTATAGAAGGATAGTCTTTGTTTCCCACTAATGTGATCTACTTAATCGTTCTTCACTATGTCCTTTCATTCAGAAGGAATTCTAGTTTTTGACATAGAATATCACAATATAGTTACATATTGTAGAACTTCAGGTTCCTGTGCTTTGAGAAGTCAGTGCAGAATATGGGGATAGATCCTCATTTATCATATTAGTTGGCCTGTCAGCTAAGGAGGCCTGCACTAGTAGATTAGCCAATGTGTTCTCTGTCCCCCCTGCCTTGACTCTTTATTATGTGTGGTTGGCCATCCAGAAGCTATTAATAATGCCCCAGGAACTGTATGTGGGTTTTAGTAGAAAACAAAGGCCTTACTTCAGCTTGCTTCAAAATAAACACTAAAATTATAGTTCCAAACATTATCTCAGCTAATTATATATTTGTGTTTTGATTTCTATTCATGTTGCTTGGATATAAATCCCTCAGAAAATCCATTAGAATGATTGTTAATAAGCAAGTCATGAATTGGATATTCCTGTGTTTATGGCTCTCTTAGCAAATCTTAAAAAAAAAAAATCAGCCGTTTATTTTTAAGACTTTATGCAAGTTGTTAAAAGGAATATAAAAATATTACTTTACAATTGTGTCAAAAGGCTTTAGTTTTTGTATGCAAAATGTTGCTATTTCTTTTTCTCCTAATAGTTCTAATAATTTTAAACCTGTACTTGGTCAGAGTTTGTGTTATTTCTTGAGTCCAGAAATGTTCATTAGCTTTTTTGCAAGGAGAAAAAGTATCTCTGTCATATGCATGCATTTAATTTCAACTGGAGAGGAAGAGAATATTTTCAGTAGGTTACAATTTTACCCTATATCGTTCAGAACATCTTTAAGAAAAAGTATGAAAATATAGCCTAATTTGGAAGCCACCAATTGCATTTTCAAAATAGCAGGGCATCTATTATTTATTTCTTTCAAATAATGTGATGTGTTTATAAAGTAAATGTATGTCACTCTCATTCTCTTATGAGTGCTGTGGTTTTGTGGAGGCAACAAATGTGCTATCTCACAAGAGACTGAATGTGCAAGTAGAGGTGAGAACTCCACGGTCTCCTCATAAAACCATGAAGAGCTATCTGCAAAACTGTCTGGCCATCCTCCCTTTCACTGTTTCTTTTTATAAAAATGTGATGCATTTTATGATCAATTTGTTCTATATTTTAAAAAATGAAATAGTTCTTAAAATTCCATTTTAATTTCAAAGATGTTAGATATCAATAAATGCAACCCTTCTCAATAATGTTCTATGTGTCCATCACCCTCAACAGGCTGTAAGGAGGTCTGTAGTCTGGTCGCTTCTCTGCGTGGTGAACACTTAAGGTTCGACTGGATTTGCCCAGTCAATGTATCATCACATTTCCTACACACTTACTGTTCTTTAAATCAATAACCTATGGGAAGAATGGCGCACTCCAGCTTGCCCGTACTTGGTGTTGCCATTGATTTGTTTTTTTTCCATTCTGTTTTATTATTCTGGTAAAAATGACATGTACTCATTATAAAGATTCCAAATAATCCAGAAAAAAACACATAGATGAAAGTTTAAGAAAACATGCCAAATATCATTAGGTTATTCATTATCCCTGACATCTCTGGAATGATTGATGTATCATTTCATAAAAATAAGATTTATATTACATTATTAACCCTAATTTGACATGAATTTAATAGGAGGATAAAGGGAATTAAACTCAACAAATTATTAAACCTAAAATAAATACTGGTGTCAATGTGTTGGTTTCAAGTTTGTATTTATTTCCCTGTGCTTTGGATTTACATTTGTCTCATAACTAGTGGGACAGACATTTTCTCACACACTTTGGCCTTCCTTTCCTGTGAACTGACCGCACATTAGGCATGACAAAGTATTAAACGACTTACTATGAAGTACATTGGATGCACAATGTCCGGAATAGAGAACAGTTTCATTGCCTTCTTCTGCTCTCTGCCAGTGTCATTCTGTCATGCCCAGCCCCTATAGGTGGACAGTCACTTCTGCAGGTTTCTTGGTAGTCACATGTCCTTGATGCCCTGTTCCCCAGGATTCTGACAGAAGTGTTACAGCTTATAACCTGGGAAAATGCTCCCATATTAAGAAACTAAGAAACTCTCTTTTATCTCAATGTGGTTTTGTACTTGGCCCAGCACACTCAGAAGGTCCCATGCAAGGTCTGTAAAATGAACACACTGGCCAATTCCTGTAGTTTTTCCCTAGGCTCGTCTGTTTTTTCCTTAGGAGGGCAGCCAATCTCTGGTTTTGCTGTGACCTGACACTGTTTATTGACTTCAAGAGCAAGAAGAGAAGTGGAGGCAGAGCTTTGAGGTAGAAGCTCATGAGGCCAGGCATGAGGATCTCCATCGTTTTCAAGCAAGAGGGAAGCTCTGTGCATCAACAAGGAATTTTGTTCATTTCTGCTGGCACAGAGATTAAAGGAATTTTGGAATTCAAGATTTTTCAGTGCCTCAAGCCCAGAGTTGCTATCACATGTGGCAAAGCCCCACTGTTTCACAGCCAGTTGCTTGGCCGCAGCATCTAGACCTGGGGTAGTGCGGGGTCTTCTAGTCTAACGGTAAGTGTAGCACTTGCCCTCAGCCTTCTCCACCTGTCAAGGTACAGGAGATGAGCATACTCATGTGCTAAGAGTGTCTTCTGCCTTGGTTATGACTACTAAAACAGCTCGGCCTTTAGTTTCATTTCCCCCAAAGCATCATACTGATAACTACTTATCAGTTATCCAATCCCATTGCTTTATGGTCATTGGTTACCACATTGTCCTCATTTTCCAGGTATGTTGGGCCTGCTAATGCAGTATCTTCAACTGAAATTCCATCCAAGTTCACTGGCTGTGAAGACTGGAACACTTGCATTGCTACCTTAAGTTAGGGGCTTTATCTGTCTTAGATGATACTGTCGGTGATGGAGTTTTCATTAATTTTTGTGTGACAAGGATTCAAACCTAAATTCCATATTTATCAACTACTTCTCCAAGTCATGCCCAGAACTAACTGCTACCAGCTGCTTTCCTTTGAAAGCAGGTAGGACATTTATTAAGGAGTAGGTTTAAGATCATCTTTTATGGAAGGGAAGAGTAAAAGTGAGGGGTGGTGGTGGCCCCACATAACCTGGAAGGTAACAACTTTCTTCAACTAATTGGTGTGAGAGCTGAGGGCCACCTATCCCAGTGATCCAAGAGGCTGGACTAATATGTTAGGGTACAGCTGAATAAAGTTAAAAACTAAACCCCTGCTGACCCAGCATGCAGGTTTGGGAGCTGGAATAGATAAGAGAATGGATAAGGCTGCCTTGGGAGGCCATAAAACAACCACCAGGACCAGAGGAAAGAGTCCAGCCCCAGGAGTGCAGGAGCAGAGGCCAGAACATGTTTCAGTGTCAAGGACAGAACCAGCGATCAAACATCCCAGCAGATCACTGTATAAACTGGCTCCCAAGTTAGAAAGCCCATGAAAACAGAAGAGAGCTTCGATCCTCCTTAGTGTGCAGACTTCTCCAGTCTCGCCGCTGCTCTCCTCAGTAGTGTATTTCAACAAATCCACCTGTTCTGTTTTCCACTCTGTCTCTGATGAATTTTTTCACCCCAATACTTCCGGCCTCACCCTGATCTTCTACCCATAGCATAACATGCTCTTCATTCCAGGGAGCAGGTATGAATGTAGCTCCTCACACCTCCCTCACACAGCCCTCAGCTTCTGCTCTGCTAAATGAGTGTATTTCTTTGTTCAGCCCTGTTGACCTCTGCCTGCTGCTTTACTCTTTATTGTGAAAACTTCATCTCTGCTTATTTCCTCCACCATTATCTTTGTTTTTGTGGCTTTATTTCTGTAAAAAACTTCTTACCTGTAGGGTTATCAGTACTAAACAGAAGTGAAAAACACATGTGTTCACTTCATAAACCTGAACTCTGAAGTGCATTCTGCTCAGGGCAGTGTGAAATATGGTGGTTCAAGTCTTGCACCTGTTGCCCCAGTTTTTATTTCATTCATCGAGGTCTAGATATCCAGCCTATAGAGTCATCCTGGCATATAAGCAGGGCAGGTCCTACATTGCAAGAAATGCTAGTATTTATTGCATGTTCTACATAAAGGTTGTCAGCCAAAGAAAGTGCTACAGTCACAGAGAAAAGTATGACTCTCTGGAACATGGGGAAGGGGCAGACCATGACACAGAACCAGAGAAACTCTTTCCCTCTCTGCTTGTCAGCATCTTTTCTCTCTCTCTCTCCCTCTCCCTCTCCCTCTCTCCCTCTCCCTCTC
>JAGFMF010011864.1:2324064-2382340 GCA_019455555.1 Galemys pyrenaicus
TCTCTCTCTCTCTCTCTCTCTCTCTCTCTCTCTCTCTCTCTCTCTCTCTCTCTCTCTCGATGAATGGATTCAGAGAGACAGGCATAGAGAAGCATTGTTCTGCTATTTAATTACACCTGACTATGCATCTGTTTTGGTATCTTAGGGAAATATTTACTCTATCCCTCTTCAATTTAAAAATGAGAAATTCCACAGATTTACTATACTGTATTTTAGAAAGCATATCCTATTTCTAGTTTGCTCCTAAAATAATAGAGTTAATCTGTATTAAACTTGGCCTGAAGTCTATTTTGAGAAAAATCCATTTCAATTTCAGTTGTGGTACATAATTTTGTTCAAGATGCAACTCATACTTTTGTTCTTCAATTGCTATGCACCTGCATTTCAGGTGAGAGCTCTTACCTGTCCCCAATTTAGTCTTGTCCATGTCTCGATACTGCTCACAAGCCCATTTGGAATGGTCCTCCCAGGATTTTCTGTTAGCCTAAGAACCAAGAAGAAAGACACCCTTAGCTCCACATAAATGGAATTTTTTGCAGAATGAAGCTACTTCATTTTTCTTCTGAATGCAAAGAACAAATAATAATGAAAATTATCACTTAAAAATTGTGTTCATGTTCAATATCTTTTTTTTTACAGCAGAGGATAATAAACATTCATAGTAAATTGGCTATATGACTGATAATAATTTTCAGGTGATTAAACAGAAACCAGTGGAGGTTAAGTCACATGCACAAATTCACACAATAATTTAATAAAAGAGCTCCAGGATGGTGGTTCCTAGAATTGGTTCCTTTGAAATAATAATTAAGATATTGGTGTCTAGCTGTTCATTTGTATGCTAGGTGGATTGATGGAAGAAAAGAATAGAGAACTTGAAAAGGAGGCATCATAAGACCAGAATCAGACTCACCCATTAACCCAGCTATAGGAACTATAACTCCTTGGCACCCAAGTTTAGATCAAGAGGCACAAGACCCAAGTAGGTGTTGGATGCTGTTGAACACAGATGGAGGTGATGAAAGGGTAAGGAGATATGAAGGCCATTGTAGAATCTCTGGTCCCTTTCAAATTCTACATAGTTATTTAAAACAAACAAACAAACAAACAAACCACTCCACAGAGATGAGCCCCTTCCCATCAAAAAAAGCTGATAAAACCTAAGGCTGCTTCTTCCAAAAGGCAGGTCTTCCTGCCCTCTTGTGTCTATGCAAATGTCCTTTTTCTTTCTCCCCCTTTTCATAGTAAACCAGCTACTGTGGATAACTAAGGTCTCTGTCTTGTGGAAAAACTCTCCTGCGAAACTTGCTGAAAGGGGAGCTCTGGTGAAACGCCTCAGAATTAACCCAAGGACCCTGATCTCTGAACCCGACATCTCCAAAACCACTTCAGATGATGGATTACATTCTTTTTTTAAAAAAAAAAAAAGATATTATTTATTTATGCATACAAGAACTGGGGTATAGGACAGAGGTGTGGGGGGTGAGAGGAGTCACCAGAAAAAGAGTGGGTGACAGAATAGGCAGACAGACTGAAATACATTGCTGAGGGGAGCAGCAGGTGAGACAGAGCTGGGCTTTGTGGGACCCCTCCCTGGCTGGGGATTAAACTGGCATTGCAGTGCCTTTGAGCAGCTTCACAGCACTGTGCTTAACCCCCTGTGCCACCAGAAAGGCCCCCTGTATTATATTCTTGATGTCAGTTTGGAGAGATGTTGGTTTCAAAGAGCAGAGTCCTTGGGTTCCCTCTGAGAAAAGTTTCATGATAACTCCCCTTTTGGCTGGTAGTGAGTTTCCCCTGAGGCAGGGACATTTAGTTATACCCAAAAGGGCAAGTTTCCTATAAAAAGGGAGGGTGAGGAAAGGACTCTTGTGCTGATACAAGCTGGCAGAAAGCACAGACCCTGAAAGGGTCAGGTTTATTGAAGGGACACCCACACGCACAGACTGGCTCACATGCTTTGTGAGGAGAGCTGCCTCTGCTGCTTTGCAAAGGGAGAAGCAGTTCGGTGAAGAGAAGCACCTGCATAGGCACAGGCAGGCAGGGAACTTCATCTTGCCAGTGCAGACAATGCCTTGATCTCTGTGGGAGGGGTGCATGCCTTTGTGGGATTGCTAACTGCTGTTATATTAAACATCTTTAGGGTTGGAGTCAAAGGATTTTTCTATATTTGGTCTGACTAAATCGACTGAAAGGACCAGTTACTCTTTACAATGGCCCTCATTCTCCATATCCCTTCCCCACTGTACTCTAGAAAACAGCAGTCCGCTTGCTATCAGTCATCACTTAAGGAAGGTCTCTCTCTGGTTTGGCTAGGTGGATTTGAGAGGAGTTGTGGTATGGTTTTTACAATCCTTAGTTTCCTACCCTCACCTCAGTCTGTATTTGTGGATACTTCACTCTTCTGTGGCTTGTTTAATGACTCTTAGTCATTTCTACCTCCACCTCCAGTTTCTGGTCTTTTGATGCCTCCTTCCCAGTTTTTCCATGCTCAGGCTCCATCAGTTCTTTCATCCCTCCAACCTTCTCTTATAGTATTTTTTCCTTCCGTATCTTACACTGACTTTATGTGTATGTTTTCACAAGAGGTAGCCTTATTCTCTTTCTTTACTAACTTTGTAACAGGGTGGTCCTCAGCAAAAGGGGAAGTTCAGGGTTCCTGGCCCCACCCAAAGGGAGGGTGGAGCTGAGCAAGGATAAGAAGATTCTGTAGAGGAGACTGAGGGAGGAAGAAAGGAAGCAGGATGAAGAGCAAGGAGACCTGGAGGAGAAACATGGAGCAAAGAGACATGTGAAGAAACTGTGCTTACTTCTTGGTTCTGGACTTGGCTCCACATCTGGAAAAGATGCCGGTGAGAGACCCATGGGGAGCATAACAATGGCAGCTTTTATCTTGAGTTTGATTTTGCTCTTTTCCTCCCAGATTTGTCTGACCTTTTCTGATCCTTTTCTATGAGTCTCCACCAAGAGGTGCGTTAGACTTGTAGCAACTTTTGGGCCTTGCTTTGGGCCAATCCTGTTTGGCTGGACTTTTACCCATGAGGGGATGGGTAACTTTGAATGCTTGATTTAGTAACTATATTCTTTGTATTTTCTGATTTTTCTCTAATTGTATTAAAGTTCATTTCCATTAAAGGTCTTCTTAAATGTTTGTCTTAATGTGGTGGATGGCAGAACCCATTCAGAGAGAGCAAGTTTGGGGGTTTTAGGGTGCCCCTCTCCCTGCCCTGTAACAATTTGACAGGCCATTTAGCCTATGAAAGCCTTTTAGGACTTCCCTTACCCACTGTTGAGTCAGTTTATGCCTGATGCACAGAGGAATGATCACTGAACACTCTGAACAGGGGGACCAGTTTTTTTTTTTTTTTAATGGAAAGCCCTAATTTATTCATGGATTTGAAGAAATATTGTTTAAATGAAAACAGTACCCAAAAGAATCTATAAATCTATTTCAATGTCTATCAAATTTCATTAGAATATTTTTAAAAAATTTTATTAGATTTATTTAATTATATTTGACATCATTTGTAGTCCCCAGGGAGTTCCCACAACCATTTCACCCATGCACCATCACACAGTCCCTTGTGTTCTTTCTGCCCTCCTTCCCATCTTTGCCCTCCTTCCCCTCCCTTCACACCCTCATGTTCCCTTTGGTCTATCTTTAACCTTTTGATAACAGAGACAAGTTTTTATAATCAAGAGGGTTCCCACAGAGGTGACCTCTGCCATCCACATTCAAGATCTCCATCCTGAAGAAGGGAGTCTTTGTTGGGAAGGGTACAGGCTAGGGCTGGGGAAGGGAATGTTAGTTAAGTGGGGAAAGAGTACAAATCAGCCAGGGTTTTCAGGAACTAGACATCCTGGCGTTCAGAGGATATTTATCTCCACGACCACAGGGCCATTATGACAGGACTGGTTTTGTGAAAATCCCATTGCCTTGGTATTTGGAAACAAAAGTTAAAGATCTTAATATATACCTTGTGGGAGTCAATATATTTACCTAGTTTTTTTTTTAAAGATTTATTTATTTATGCATACAGGCCAGAGTAGCAGGAGGTGAGAGGATTCACCAGAGACAGAGTGGGGAGCAAAACAGGCAGATTGACTGAAATACACTGCTGAGGGGAGCAGAGGGCGAGGCAGGTGCCATGTGGGTCACCTCCCTGGCCAGGGATCGAACTTGTGCTGCTGTGCCACGGATGCTTCATAGTGCGGCACTGCGGAAGCCCTTGCCTAGTATTTTAATTCTGGTCCTGCTTTATCACTTCTATGAAATTTTTTTGCTCATTAGCTTCTGTTCTTTATCCCTATTCTCTCTATTCATATTGAAATCCATGACTCATCTTTGAACATCTTATAGCATCAGCTTAGATCCCCATATGACAGAAATTTATACTTCTGTATTTTGTATGTGCCATTTAGAACACTTTGCCCTTATTCAATAGCATTTATCTCAATTAATTATTCTTAAAATAGAATTAATAGTAACTATTTCATTATTTTATATGCAATTGATTATAACCATTTGATTAACTTCTTTGTATTTGTCAAGCTGCAAAATCCATACAAGGAGGTCTATATTTATTTTGAACAATGCCACACTGCAGGGGACCAAGGTGGCCATATGGGGAAGCTTTGATACACAGAAAGTGGCAATTTCTTCTGAGACAAATCCAGAAACCAGATGAATGGCTCCTCCAATTCAGGGGAAGAAAAACAAAGCCACATTTTAAGGGTAGAAAGGCTGAGACCCACATGCCTCATAAACATCATCCCTAATATCACCACTTAATCAGGAGGCCCCAAGGGACAGCTTTTCCTGGAGGACTGAAGAATTTGCCACCTTGAGTGTCCCAACCTACCCTGTCTCAAACACTGTGACAGGCCCCCCAAACGGTCAATCTCTGGAAGCCAAGAGGTAGTGTTTGAGGGCAAATGACCCACCCACTACCTCAAACAAAGAAGGGGTCCTTTCAGGAGCAGCACCTATTGTTGCCACCCTGTACCCTCAGGGCTTAGCACAGTGGGAGCACAGAAAGGACTCCCACCCAGTCTTTCTCTGGAAGGGGTTTAACCTGAGAATTTATAAGCTGCTGCCTAGAGGTCTGGTTTCTAAGGAAACTGCATCTAGGGCCTGACTTCAGTTTTCCTCGGAGCCTGGGGAATCTGGTGGTGTGTGTCCCCTTTGCTAGCCAACTCTCCAGCTTGCCTGCCTCTCTCTGGAAAGAGCCTGTAGAACTGTCTGGCACCTCTGCTTTTATGACTGCTGCCCAGAGAGCTGGGTCTCTGGATTGTCTGGCATTTATGAGTCTCTTGGAAATAGCAAACAGAGAAGCAGTTCTTAACAGGCATGCCTTGGGACACCCATCAGTGGCCATCCCCCTCCCTAGGGCTCAGTGTAGAGGGAGCAGCAAACACCCACTTTCCTGTCTTTCCTGGAAGAGGTTTGACTGGAGACTTGGCAAGCTGCTGCTACCTGAGGGTCTGGCTTCTGAGTAGAATCTCACCTCATGGAGCTGGCTCAGATCTTTCCCGGGTAGGGGGAGCTGGTGGGCTGGCACTTCTCCCCCATCACCCTGCAGCTGCTTGCTCTCAGACAGAAGAGGTTGCCAGCTCTCTAGGAGAGGATTGTACTCCCACCTAGCACACCCACTTTTATAACTGCCATCCAAGGAACAGACACCCCCGATTGTTACTCTTTCATCTGTTTCTACAATTCAACAAAACTTGCACTTATTGTCCCGCAGGACTATAGCAAAAAAGAAGCAGTTTTCAAGGGACTCAGCAACACGCCCTCCGTGTTTAACACAGAGCAGATGAGCAAAAAGATAACCATTCCCAGATTCTTCCGGGAAGGGATCTGACTACACACTTGCCCACCTGTTACCTGAGCGCCCAGTTTCCAATCAGCTCGCACCAAGTGCCAACTGCAGTCCCTCCCTTTGGGGCACTGGTGGGTTGTGATGCCCTCTCAGCTAATGGGAATGTAGACAGGGCTTCAACAGTCAATTACACGCAGGAGCTGGTTGGAGAGGTCCGCCTCCAATGGGGGTCAGAGCCTCACTCCTTTCACACCTGTTAGGCTGTCTTATCACCAACATGCAGTAAGGGCTGGTGAAGATGTGCAGAAAAGGAAGCACGCGTACTGCGGTGGGAATATAAACTGTTACATCCACAACAAGAAACAGCAGGGAGGTTGCTCAAGAAATTAAAAACAGAAGCACCATATGATCTAGCATTTCTGGGAATAGATCCAAAGCAAAGGACTCACTATCTCAAGGAGAAATCAGCATTCCCATGTTCATTGCAGCATTTGCCACAGGAGCTAAGGTAACACTTAGGTAAGTGCCTGTGGCCAGATGACTGGGCAGAGAAAATGTGCTATGGATGGTTATGTGTATAATGTCATATCATTCATTCTTCCCACCGGAGAAAACCCTGCTCCTTTCTGTGATTGATCAGTGAAGACAGAGGCCATTATGCTATTATTTCTATTGATACTATGATGCTATTGATCAAGAAATGTGTGTAATTGAAGTGAAAGATGCTAACAAGCAGAAATGAAAACAACCACTTGTTGGAGAGGATGTTGATGAACAGACACACATGCAAGGAGAGGCAGAAGCAGAGCTGTGAGGAGAGGGCAAGCTCAAGAAACTAACAGGTGGCTTTAGAGGAGTAGTACAAAAATACAGGCACTGAAGTAAGCCAGTGTGAGACACTAGCCTCCATGCTCCTCAGGCTCCAAATGTCATTTTCAGATTTTCACAACATCCATTGGTGGCTTTTGCTAAGACAGCTGACGCCACAGGGGAAGCTGCAGACCCAAACACCAGCCCACTCACAAGGTGCTCTCCCAAACTCTCCCTGAGTGACGTGTAATCTCCTCCCCTCTCACTGTCAGTGAGATTGTAGCCCTATGTTGTAATGGAAACCAAAGTATAGTTTTGTGGAGCTGGCTGGAATACTGAGCAAATTCTATCCACCCAGATGGAAGCATACTGAGGTCCCAACAGCATATTACTTTGCTAAGTGGAATAAGTCAGAGAGAAAAAAACAAAATACTGTATGGTATCACAAAGGTAGGTGGAATCCAAAAATGAAGACCGACTCGCAGAAACTGAGAATAGCATGGTGGTTCCCAGGGACAGGCTGTGGAGAGAGATAGGACAGGCTGGTAAAAGAGAACATGTTTCTAGCTGTAACACCCAAAGATGGAATATGTGACATGGTGATTGTATTTGATAAAACTGTGGTAAAATAGAAATCTGCAAGAGAATGGAACTTAAGTGTCCTCACCAAAAAAGAAGTATGTGTGGCAATGAGTGTGTCAAATAACCTGAAGGTGGCGCTTTCTTCAATAGATAGATGTATATCAAGTCATCACACTGTATTTTTAAATGTATTTCAATTTACTTGTCAATTATACCTCTATAAAGCTGAAAAACAAGCATAGACACCAAAAAACTGGGGGGAATGCCTGTATTTTCAGTGCTTGGCACAGTTGAGGCACAGAAAAGTGCTCGGTGCACTTTTGATCTGTCACGAATGATCCAGTTAGTTGTCTGTTTTCTTCATAGAAGTAAAGTTAATACCACTGGCATATTTAGAATTCAGGCCTTAAGATTTTTTGCACCCTCATTGTTTGTTATTTCTCCAGCATTTACACTTGTAATTATGGTAATTCTAGTTGTATTTTTCTATTCTAGCTGGCATTCTGTTTCCCCCTTGTTTTTTGAGGATGTTCAATAACCAGGAGAGTATGTAATTCTAAGAAACAGAGTGTGGATAAAATTAATATCACAGCATTTTTTTCCTTTCGCTAATATAAGCGAGGGTAGAAAGAGGGTAGAAAAAAGAGTGTGTGTGATTATAGAAGGCCATCACCCCTGCAGGGCAAGCAGTGGCAGCGGGGAGCCAGGAGGCAAGCAGGCAACCGAGCCTCCCAGCGCCCCACAAATCTTTATGCTTTTTTTCTGGGCTTTCTCTGGCGTTCACGCTTACCTGTCGTCTGGGGGGTATTGCCTCTTCTGTATCTGAGCTGCCTGTCTTCCTCTCCTCTCTCAGCGGCTGCCACAGCTCTCAGCCCTGCCTCCAGGCTCAGGTGTGCACATTTGTGCACGCCCACATCCATGCTCCAGGTGTCCTCAATCAGGCACGTATGCCCTGTGCCCACAGGCCTTATGCATTAACATGGTCAAGGTCCCAGGTGATAGCCACAGAAGAAGAGAGAGGACCCAGTGGATTGTGGTGGAAGACATATATATGAGGAGGTGTTAGTCTGCACCCCTAAATCATATATAGTGTCGGGCCTCCCTGGTGGCACAAGGGGTTTGGTCTCAGCACTATGAAACTATTGGCAGCCACTGCAGCACGAGTTCAAACCCTGGCCTGGGAGCTGACCCACGTGGCACAGCAGACGTCTGCTGTCTAGCCAGCTGCTCCCCTCGGCAGTGTATTTCAGTCAGTCTGCCTATTCTAGTCCCTACTCTGTCTTTGGTGAATTATCTCAACTCCCACACCTCTGGTTTGTACCCCAGCACTTGTATGCATAAATAAATCTTA
This sequence comes from Galemys pyrenaicus, assembly GCA_019455555.1. Lineage (NCBI taxonomy): Eukaryota > Metazoa > Chordata > Mammalia > Eulipotyphla > Talpidae > Galemys > Galemys pyrenaicus. The sequence continues at coordinate 2,332,630 of JAGFMF010011864.1, forward strand.
AAATAAAAATCATAGGGCCTCCCTGGTGATGCAAAGCAATAAGGTGCAGCACTATGAAGCTATCCAGCAGCCACTGTATCATGAGTTCGATCCCTGGCCAGGGAGGTGACCCACATGGTGGAGGGAACCTCTCCTGTCTTACCTGCCGCTCCTCTCAGCAGTGTATTTCAGTCAATCTGCCTGTTCTGTTCCCCACTCTGTCTCTGGTGACTCTTATCTCCCCTACCTCTGGCCTGTACCCCAGTTCTTGTATGCATAAATAAACAAATCTTTAAAAAAATCATATACAGTGTTGTAAACCAAGTTTACCTCAATAAAAAGTAAAAATACAGCACATTATACATATAACATACAAAAAATAGATGGTTAATATTTTAGAAAGAAGATCTGAATTCTGACTTAGTTGGAAAAATAAATCTGTGGGATTTCATTTCATTTTAATCAAATGATAAGAAAAAATATTCTAGTTGAAATGTAAATAAGTGCAGTGTGATTTCAGTGTGAAATAATGGGTACACCACATTGTTCTGCATAGAATACCCCATTAAAGTTTCATGTGCAAAAGAAAAAAAAAATTAGTCTGTACAGTAAAGGAATGAATGAAAAACGAGATGCACAAAAGTAATAAAGTTAGGGAAATATGTTTTACCATTGAAATATTAAATGCTGTATTTATATCTCTCTTTCTTCTTGTGTGTAAGTAAAATTCCTCATTCCTTTCACTAATTCATTCAACAGTGTTTGTTGTCCACAATGTGGTAGACAATGTCCAAAGTAATGGGCATATAATGGTGAATAAGATGCCTACTAAGTCTTTGCTCTCATGAAAGCCCCAGTATAATTAAGCATTAAACAGTGAAAACAGCTATCTATAAATACATATATATTGTGATTAGAACCATAAGAAATTAAAGTGTGGCAGAGAGGAACTGTAACAGGGTGGTCCCCAGGAAAAAGAGGAGGTGCCAGTTTTTTTAATCAACCCAAGGGAGGGTGGAGCTGAGCAAGGAGGAGAAGTGGGAGAGGAGACTGGAGAAGGAAGGAAGACTGGAGAGAAGGAGACCTAGAGGAGGAAGGTGGAGCGGAAAGACATATAAAGAAACTGCACTCGCTTTTTGGTCTTAGATGGGTTGAAACAGATGTGGGTGAGAGACTAGTGGGGATATTAACAATGACAGCTTTTATCTTGATTTTGATTGTGCTCTTTTCCTGCCAGATGTGTCTGGCTGCTTCTGGCCTTTTCTGTGGATCCCCACCAGAAGGTGCTTGAGAACTCTGGCAGGTTTTCAGGCCTCAGAGGTCCTGCTTTGGACCAACCCTGTCTGGCTGGTCCCCCCATGAAGGGATGGGTAACTTCAAGTGCATGACTTGGAAATTTTATTCTTTCTCTTTTCCTTTTAAAAGATTTACTTATTTATGGATACAAGAACTGGGGTATAGGCCAGAGGTGCGTGTGGGGGTGAAAGGATTCACCAGAGACAGAATGGGGAACAGAACAGGCAGATGGACTGAAACACACTGCTGAGAGGAGCAGCAGGCAAGGCAGGAGAGGTCTGCTGTGCCATGTGGGTCAGCTCCCTGGCTGGGGATCGAACTTGTGCTGCAGTGGTTGCATGCAGATACTTCATAGTGCAGTACTTAACTCCTTGTGCCACCAGGGAAGCCCTCTTTCTCTTTTCTTTGTTGCACACTAATTGTATTAAAGTTCATTTCCATTAAAGGTCTTATATGTTTTATCTTGATGTGGTGGGTAGCAGTTTGGGGATTCTGGTGTGACCCTCTCCTTGGCCCACTGGTAACAGACCCACTTGATTTAGGGAGGAAAGGAATTACACTTTCAGTAGAGGCAACATTTAAAGTGGAGATGAAGGATTAGAATAAGAAAGATCTGTAGAAAATAGTATCTGGAACTTACAGGAAAAGCTAGTATAAATGACTTCTAGTGGAAAGGGTCCCATTTTAGGTAGAGGTAGTGTGACAGGAGATTGATGAGAAAGAGGAAAATGACATATGTTGAAGTTGTAGCAGCTGAGATGCTCAATAATGTCAGCCTTAGCAAAACAGGCTAAGCATTAGATTTGATCCCAAGTGCATTGTGAAGCTACCAAAGTGTTTTATGTGAGTAATGGTATGACCTGAATCATATTTTATGGAAATTGTTGTTATGGTGAAAATAAAATGGAAGGCAAAAGATAGGAAGGTAAATGAGTAAGGAGCAGAACTCATCAGAGGAAAGTTGATGGATGATGGCAGGGAAGATTGATAATTTACCAATTGATAATTCCAGAATTTTAGGTGTGATAGCACTTGATTCTGTGTCAGGTAAGTGAAAAGATGTTTCTAGTGCCCTTTAGAAAACATGATACAGGCTCTTATTTCTGTTCCTAATGTCCCAGATGTGTCTTTTATGATCTCTTCGGAACTCCAGTGCTGCTTATATTGTGACTGGTTTATATAGTCTCTCTCTGACCACACATTTGGTTCTGTGCCCAGGGGCATTTGATGCCTTTAGAAACAGTAATCTCTATCACTCACTTTGTTTCTGTGCTTTCTATGTGAGTAAAGAATTAAAAAGCAATGCTATGTGGACAAATAGAACTTTAATGCATTATAATTATTCACCCCATTTCTGATTTCCTTATTTAAAAAGAAAGAAAGAAAACAAAGGAAAAGCAAAATCAAACACTGTGCATTTCAGTTGCAGTGGAAAATGATGAAATCGGGGAGTTTATAGGCCTGTCATGGAAAAGGAATTTAAAAGTATTTAAGCATTTCTTCTTTGTTAAACTTTAGAACTAAAGAATACTTGTTGCATCTAGTTGAATTTAATTCTTTGGTTTTCACTTTGTTTTAAGGGAGGATATTTTAAAGTAAAATGCAAGTAGTCAACATACAGTTTTCCTCTAGAAGCTGTACTTATTTTCATAAATATTATTTCTGCTAATGATGCTTTGTAGGTGATCCTGGAGGCTCTTCTCATGCCGTATAGGTTTAGACTTCAATTTTTGTGATTCCACTGGCATGACACCCAGTGGCATGTGGTACCCAGGGAGTGTGTGGATATAAACATACTTGGCTTTGAAATCAAAGAGTGACATTTTCCTTTTAAAAATAAGCTTTGTGATTTTTTTTTATCTGAGTCTTTCTTAATGATTATGTGGTAATTACTGTGAGACTGGTTCTGGCACTTTATTTTGTTTTTAAAGATTTAATTATTTATTTATACTAGAACTGGGGTGTAGGCCAGATGTGTGGGGGTGGTGGTGCTGAGAAGATTCCCCAGAGACAGAGTGGGGAGCACAACAGGCAGATCTACTGAAATACACTGCTGAGGGGAGCAGCAGGGAGACAGGAGACATCTGCTGCGCCATGTGGATCACCTCCCTGGTGGGGATCAAACTCCTGCTGCAGTGGCTGTGGCTTGCTTCATAGTGCTGAGATTTAACCCCTTGCACCACCAGGGAAACCCCAAATTATTCTGGCATTTTAAAACAATACAAAATGGAACAAAAACAACTCAGCAGGACAAAATGCTATTTTAGTTATTTGCTTCACAATGTATTTTAAAAATCTGAAATATGGGGAAATTTCTTATTCATAACTCATTAAATTTCATGTTGAAATATTGTACCATATTCCAGGTTTGGATTATGAATACAACAGCTGAAAGTAATTGGGCCTGTGTAGTTAATTTTGACTTGTCATCATTATTAGGTCATTTTTTTTGAGTCAACATAATTGCAAAATGACTTGGCAGCATATTTCATAATTTGTTCTATGTAACTTTTGAGGCATATTGAGTTAAAAAAGTGTTTAGTAAACACTTTTATTTATTATTATTTTTAAAAGATTTATTTATTTATGCATACAAGCACTGAGGTACAGGCCACAGGTGTGGGGAGGGTGAGAGGATTCACCACAGACAGAGCGGGGAGCAGAACAGACAGATCAACGGAAGTACACTGCTGAGGGGAGCAGCGGGCACAGCAGGAGAGGTCTGCTGCACCATGTGGGTCCCCTCCCTGGCCGCAGCAGGGATTGAACTCGTGCTGCAGTGACTGTGGTTTGCTTCATAGTGTGTTGCTTAATCCACTGCACCACCAGGGAGGCCCTAGTAAACACTTTTAAATGAGCAGCTTGCTATAGATGACAAAATTGGCAGGGTATCATACATGATGTAGAAATCAACTATAACTGTCTGGAAATGGAGCAATTCAACTATGGTCATCTGTGTGGTGAGAACATAGGATTGATTGCAAACATTTTTTGTAAACAGTGTTCTACAGGCCCTTATTACCATTATCTGCTCTCTAAGTTCTATTTGACCAACTGATTTTCAAGATATATTGGATTTTTTCAATTAATGGATTTTTTCAATTAATGCATACAACATTATACATTATATAGCAGGTATGTTCAATTAAAATAATAAAGCTTCTTAGCTCTTCACTTAGCTTCTCTTAGCTTCACTACTATTTACCTAGCTTAAGAATTTCACCATGCTTATAAGTAGAACTTAACAAGTTTGTTTAAAAGAACAAAGAATATTGTTCAAGAAAAGGGGAAATTAAAAGTACTACTCTTCATAGATACAAGATATATTGTATATATCTTTATATATTTATATATAAATATATATTTATATATATTTATATAATAGATCTTTATATATTTATATAATATATAAAGATCTATTATAATGATTAAGACAGTGTGGCATGGATACACTAATATAACCATGTACTGTTCTTAAGAGTTATTGTTGGAAACAAATTTTTAATTTCTTCATGTGTGTTTTTATAGAATGATATGATCATTTATATATATATATGGACAATTATACTGAATGTTCAAATGATGAAGCAGTTTTGTATTTCTGGGTTAAATTGCACTTGATAATAATTGATTAATAATAAAACATTCTTAAATTTCCTTTGCTCATACCATACAATCCTTAATGATTTTGCATTCTTATTTTGAATGAAAAGGGATATTATCATTTTAGCAATTTTTTTGTTTTGCTATGTTGCGTTAGCCTGTAATTAGAAAGTGTTTTCTCTTTTTTGTAAGATTTTTCTCCTTAATATTTGGTAGAAATTGGGCCTCCCTGGTGGTGCAAAGGGTTAAGCAATGCACTATGAAGCAAACCGCAACCACTGCAGCATGAGTTCGATCCCTGCCACCGGCCAGGGAGGGGACCCACGTGGTGTAGCAGACCTCTCCTGCCTCACCCGCTGCTGCCATCGGCAGTGTGTTTCGGTCAGTCTGCCTGTGCTGCTCCCCACTCTGTCTGGTGAATCCTCTCACCTCCTGCAACTCTGGCCTGTACCCCAGCTCTTGTATGCATAAATAAATAAATCTTTAAAAAATTATATTTGGTAGAAATCACTTTTGAACTCTGGTATTCTGGTCTGAACTCTCTAGGACTTTTATTTATTTATTTATTTATTTTTAAATGCCAGCCATTGTAAGCTGCTTCCTTTTATTTTTATTTTTTTTTATTTAAGTATATTTGACATCATTTGTATTCCCCAGGGAGTTCCCACCACCATTCCACCTGTGCACCATCAACTCAGTCCCTTGTGCTCTTTCTGCCCTCATCTCATTCTTTGCCCTCCCTCTTTCCCCTCCACCCCCATGGTTCCTTTGGTTTATCTTTGACCTTTCGGTCTTGTTGAGTTTTTTGTATTTTCTTTTTCCTTTGATTGCTTTTGGTTGTAATTGCCCTTTTCCTTGAGCTCATTCTTTTTCTTCATTTTTTTTTTCTGTTGTTGTTGGAGCTATTGCTCTTTCACATTCCTCCTAGTAATGAAACCACCCAATATTTTTCTCTTGCCTTTTGACTTGTTTCACTGAGTATAATTATTTCGAGCTCCATCCATGTTTCTATAAAAGGCCCTAGTTTTTCATTTTTGATTGCTGAATAGTATTCCATTGTGTATATGTACCACATCACCTTGATCCAGTCCTCTGCTTTTGGGCATTTGGGTTGTTTCCAGGTCTTACCAATTACAAATAGTGATACAATAAGCTTAGGAGTACAGGTGCTCTTTTGGATCGGTGTTTTTGTGTCTTTTGGGTAGATTCCTAGGAGTGGAATTGCTGGATCATATGGTAGTTCTATTTCTAGTAGCCTGAGGAACCTCCATATGGCTTTCCATAATGGTTGGATTAGCTTGCATTCCCACTAGCAGTGTACTAGTGTTTCTTTTTCTCCACATGCTCGCCAGCATTTGTTGTTGTTGTTTTCTTTCTTTCTTTTTTTTTTTATGTGTGCCATTCTTACCTGTGTAAGGTGATACCTCATTGTGGTCTTAATTTGCATTTCCCTGATTATGAGGGATGCTGAGTATTTTCTCATGTGTCTGTTGGCCATGTGTATGTTCTCTTTGGAGAAGTATCTTTTTAGTTCTTCTGCCCATTTTTTGATTGGGTTTTTTAATTTACTTTTCTTGAGTCTTATGAGTTCTTTGTATATCTTTGTGATCAGACCATTGTCCATTGTGTGGAGCACAAAGATGGTTCAATATCTGAAAATCAATCAATGTAATCTAACATATCAACAAAAAGAAGAACAAAAACCATTTGATCATATCAATTGATACAGAAAAGGCATTTGACAAAGTCCAACATCCATTCATGATAAAGGCTCTTGAAATCCTTGGAATAGAAGGACTATACCTCAACATGGTAAAAGCTATATGACAAACCTACTGCAAATATGATCCTCAGTGGTGAAAAACTGAGAGCAATCCCCTTAAGATCAGGAACAAGACAAGGATGCCCACTCTCTCCACTGCTATTCAACATAGTACTGGAAGTCTTAGCCAGAGCAATAAGACAGGAAAAGGACATACAAGGAATCCAAATAGGGAAAGTGGGAGTAAAACTATCATTATTTGCAGATGATATGATAATATACTTGGAAAACCCTAAAGGCTCTACAGAAAATCTAATTAAAACAATCAACCAGTTTAGTAAAGTAGCTGGTTACAAGATCAATGAACAAAAGTCAGTAGTCTTCCTATACACAACCAGTCTGAAGAAGAAGAAATCAGGAAAAATATACCCTTTACAATTGAAACCAAGAAAATCATATACTTGGGAATCAACCTAACAAAAGAAACAAAAGACTTATACAGAGAAAATTATAAAACATTGTTAAAAGAAATAGAAGAGGACACAAAGAAATGGAAAGATATCCCCTGTTCGTGTATAGAAAGAATCAACATTATCAAAATGGCCACCCTACCAAAAGCAATCTACAGATTCAAAGCAATACCAATAAAAATCTCAATGAAATTCTTTAAGGAAATAGACCAAATCTTGATGAAATTCACATGGAGATACAAAAACTCTGATTAGCCAAAGTTTTACTTAAGAAAAAGGAGAATGGAGGTATCACACTCCCAGACTTCAAACCCTACTACAAAGCAATATAATTTAAACAGCATGGTACTGGTATAAAGACAGACACACAGACCAATGGAACCATATAGAAAGCACAGAAGTAAAACCACACAACTATGGACAACTGATCTTCAACAAAGGAGCAAGGAATTTGCAATGGGACAAAGACAGCTTATTCAACAAATGGTGCTGGCAGAACTGATCCACCATATGTAAAAAAATGAAACTGGACTACTATCTCACACCATGTACAAAAATGAAACTGGACTACTATCTCACACCATGTACTACTATCTCACACCATGTACACTCAAAATGGATGTAAGACCTGAAATTATAAAATATATAGAGGAAAACATAGGTAAAACACTGCAAGACATACATCTCAATAGCGCCTTCGAGGTGGCAGCCCCCAAAGCAATAAAAATGAGAGAGAAGATAAACAGATGGGACTACATAAGATAAAAAAGCTTCTGTACAGCAAAGGAAACATTAAATAAAACAAAAAGAAACCCCACTGAATGGGAAAAAAATCTCTAGGACTTTTAACTTAACTTAATTTTCTATTGTTTTTCCAATAGCACTCCCTGCCACACCCTCAATCTTCAGGACCCTCCCTCACAAGAGATTATGAAGGCAGGTGCCAGTCAAGAGGATAGAGCAATGGCCTTCTCCCCCTAGGAATAGAGAGGGTAGGAAAGATGGTGTATTGCCAAAAGATACAAACACATTAGTGAAGAGCATTGTCCCTCAGAAGAAACGCAAGAAGTCTGCCACAATTCCAGGAGAAAAGGATGTTTTCTCAGGACTAAAAGTCCGTAAATCCACTTCTGTAGCACTTGCAGCTTCTGCCCCAGGCAAAAAGACAGAATCCACATTTGCAATCAGGCCAGGCTTTCTAGCCAAACTCATGTTCTCTCTAATTCCCTTTTATCTTTTTTGTTTCATTTGCTTTTTTTCTATCCTTTGTCCTCTCTCACTGTGCTTTCCTGTGGTGACTGTACCAACTGGTGCTCTTGTAGTTTGGTTTTTATTTATGAAATACTTTTTGTCTTTCTGTTTATTTCTTCCCTGAGTTCTCTGAGTTACCCATTATATTATCCCACAATGAGTTATACTTCAGGTATTTTGATCATATTTCTATTTGTTTTCTTTTTTTTTTTGCTTTGCGATATATCTTTATAAACACAATTACTTTTTGGACTTTCTCTCAAGTGTTTCATCACCATCTTCTGTTTGTGGTGACATTTTTCTAGTGAGTTTTCTTTGGCTTCCAAGAAGACTTGCTTTCTTTTTTTCTTGAAGTATCTTTATGAGAATGTAACAGTTTTATTTTTATATTATTACTATTTGAGTGAAGTGGATATTCTAGAAAAGCTATTAGAGGAAGAATCTGTCTAAGTTAAAAAGGAGTCTATCCTGTTAGTCTCTCTATGATACATCTGGTTTGTTCATTCATACTGATCTTCCATTTACCTAACTCTCTCCTTAGTTTCTTTGACTCTACTATTAAACAACTTGATTGAAATCTAATTCTGAACTGTTACGTATCTTATTTATCAAAATTCAATTTTAAGGCCTATTCATTCTGGTAGATTTTGTATCTGACATTGTAGCAAAATCTTTTTGCTATTCAAATCTGTACACTCACACTCATTTACATTTTTAGGACTTCTGTTATTCTAAAGGTCTAGGACTGAATATTATAAAGGCTGGAAGAAAAATAAAAAGTGTTGGTAATTGCTACTCTCGGCTTTTTCACTACTCCTCCTGGAAACTGAAGAGTGAATTATGCTCTAATTGACATGAAAGATAAAAAGGCAAATGAAAAATTCTCAATGACCTTTGAGAGTATGGCAGATATAAAGTGACAAATGTGCAGCTTTAGTTTCCAATAAAAATTAAAGGGTCATAGAGCAGTGGGAATTGCTAGTAGTCCATATGGCTAGAAATCATGGTACAGCAAGGATAGCACACATCAAAGTCAGCTCCTCATGCTTATCTACAAACTGTGGTCTATGAACTAATACTAGTACTAAATGGCAAATCATTGTAGGTCACAACAAGGCCAGAAGTACAGAAACTCCAGCATGGAAAATGTATTTTACATTCTTATAGTATTTGATAATCACTTTATAGGTTGTTTCAAGTAGCCTTTATACTCACACAGATTAAAGGAGGTTATTAAAAGAATACAGGACTCTAATATATACATACAGGACATTCTAATACATACAGGACATTCTAAGTGAACTTTTGTCAAAAATACAGTAATCTTTGAAGCTACCTGTTACCATAGAGCACCTAGTGAAATGCATGAAAAGGGCTTAACTCGCATTGTATGAAAAAGCAAATATAATTTGTGTTTTAAAACTAGTAACACTTTAGAAGTAACTCACATATTGTCTTCCTGTCCCATTTGCCATCTACTTCTGAAATGCAAACCATAATTTCAAATTAGCTTCTTGCTTTGTTTCACTTATTTGTGATACCTTCTTTACATTTTGGAGATCTTATGTCTATATCTATCTTAGCTTGATTCCCTGTACCATTTTATACAACTAAGGTTCTGGTTAATTTTGATTGCTATCTTTTTCAAACTCGTGAATATTATTTGTTTTTCTTCTGTGTGTTTAATGAAATTCCTGATCTGACTTCTTTGAATAATTTTTAAAGATTAATTTATTTATGCATACAAGAGCTGGGGTATAGACCAGAAGTGTTGGGGTGGTGGCGGTAAGAGGATTCATCAGAGACAGAGTGGGGAGCAGAACAGGTGGATCTGCTGAAATACACTGTTGAGGCAAGCAGCAGGGGAGACAGAAGTCTGCTGTGCCCTGTGGGTTATCTCCTTGGCCAGAGATGAAACTTATGCTGCAGTGGCTGGTGATAGCTTGACAGTGCTGTGTCTTTAACCCCTGCGCCACCTGTAGCAGGCAGACATCAAACCAGTTATCCAAAATTATTAAAATAAACTATTATACAAACAACATAAAGTTATTGTCTTTTATTATTGCTACTTTAATACTGTCTTTCTTTTATCCATTTCAGCACCCAACATTGATCCATGAAGGAAGAGAAATTTCATATCAGGGCTGATATTAAGGTTTGAACAAGAGCTCCTCTGTCTTTGTCCTTATCTTGCATAAAGAGTGCTCTTTTGGGGTTTTATTTTGACAACCTGCCATTTTCAGATTATGTGAAATCTGGTGTTTGGAGGACCCAGAGTGAAAGCACATTTTATACACAACCTGACTCAGGTCTGCAGAGCAGTTGTTCTCCTGCCTGGAAATGTTTCCTCTTCTGTTATTGCAGCAAGTAGTTGAAAAGAAGGTGGTTTCATCTCTTTGACAATAGACAACTCGTCAAATTTCCATCTTGGAATTAGGGGCTAGAAACTTAATAGCTGCTTACTCCTGGCATCGATATCATTACTGTTTACATTTAATGATCATTTATATTAATATTGTGAAAACAGTATATCAGTTAACTAAATGCCTATTCTTAATTCATTCATCAATATTTACATATCCATGTGAAAAGAAGAACCTGAAAGTTTAATAGTTCTCAAAAGATGATTTTTGACAATCAATTATAAAAGCCATAACAAAAGATTCTATATAAAGTTTTCATGAAAAAAATTAAGAATTAAGTTTTTAAGTGCATCTGATTTTTTGAGTGTGACTATAACTAAGTAAATTATTCTTTGAAAATGGAAAGTGTGAAGTTGTGTTAGCTTTTAAATAGAGATACTCATTTGATTAAAAATATTAACAAGGCCTCCCTGGTGGTGCAGTGGGTTAAGCAACGCATTGTGAAATAAACCATAGCCATTGCAGCACAGGTTTGATCCCTGCAGCTGACCAGGGGGAACCCACATGCTGCAGCAGACCTCTCCTGCCTTGCCTGCTGCTCCGCTCAGCAGTGTATTTCAGTAGATCTGCCTGTTCTGCCCCCCACTCTGTCTCTGGTGAATCCTCTCACCACCCCAGCATCTCTGGCCTGTACCCCAGTTCTTGTATGCATAAATAAATAAATCTTTAAAAAAAAAGATTTAACACAAAACTCCTAAATCTGAAATATTTTTGTTTTCAGACACTGTTCCACAGTATTTATATTACAACCAAAAGACAAATGTAGATTAAATGCTCATGTTGTTAGATAGAGATGTCTATTAAATAAAAAGGTTGAAATAATCTGTTAAGTGTTAAGTTTAACTATTATAAATTAAACTGTAGATTACTTATATTACAAATTCACTCTAAGAATTCTGTAAGCATTTCTAAATATATATTTGCTTTGTTAGAAAAAAACATTATATTGGGGCCTCGCTGGTGGCACAAAGAGTTAAGCACTGCACTATGAAGCATCTGCAGCTACTGCGGTATGAATTTGATCCCCAGCTAGGGAGGTGGCCTCATGGTGCAGCAGACCTCTCCTGCCTCGCAGGCTGCTTCCCTCAGTGCTGTACTTCAGTCAATCTGCCTGTTCTGTTCCCCACTCTGGCTCTGATGAATCCTCTCACCCCTCTCCACATCTCTGACCTGCACCCCAGTTCTTGTGTGCATAAATGAATCTTTAAAAAAAAAGAAAAGAAAAAAATTGTATTGCAACATAGTAATGTGATTTCTATAAACATTTCAACAAAATTTTGAAAATGTAAAGCTGAAATTCAAGCCAAACATAAGCTTGAATTTTCTTTAGGTTCTGACAGGTGCCAGGAAGCATGATGCCAATCTCATTATCTATCAGGGAGCTGGCACAGTGTATCTGATGCTTCAAAACAAAGCCATAGTGGACATAAACAGTTTGGAGTTATCTGTATAAAATTAATGCAGTAAACAAGTAACTATATTTGTCAAGGCAAAAAATACAAGGAAAGGAAAGCCTATGGCCAAAGATAAATATTTCATTGTTATAGGTCCCTTTCCAGGTATTCTATAGTAACAATAGCTTACAGAGCTTAACATAGTCATTCTGTTTCTTCTTTTGAAGTTAGGAACTAATGCCATCAAACTATGTAAGAGTATGCAGATTATAGTCATACAAAGGTGCTATGAACATTTGAAATTTGAAGGCAATTCTAAGTTAAATAATGATGTAAATTAAATATATTTATTTGGGGCCTCCCTGGTGGCGCAGTGGGTTAAGCAATGCACTGTGAAGCAAACCGCAGCCACTGCAGCACGAGTTTGATCTCTGCCTCCGGCCAGGGAGGGGACCCACATGGCGCTGCAGACCTCTCCTGCTGTGCCTGCTACTCCCCTCAGCAATGTACTTCAGTTGATCTGCCTGTTCTGCTCCCCGCTCTCTGTGGTGAATCCTCTCACCGCCCCCACACCTCTGGCCTGTACCCCAGTGCTTGTATGCATAAATAAATAAATCTTTAAAAAATATATATATATTTATTTGGGTTTATGTTTTTGCTTTATGACACTAAATAAAAATCATGCATTTACCTATTTTTATTTAATTAGAAAAATATAATTTAAGTTCCGATCAGTTTAGAAGATAGAATTATGTATAACTATGCATTTTTACATAGTAACATGATAATAATGAAGACCAAAAATGTCGCAAGCTTAGGTTCAGTGGAGATTCCAAACTGGAAAGGACTTATGTGATATATGTGTTTAAGTTAAAAATAAAAGGTTACTCTTGATTATAAAGACTTTGGAAACCACTCCAAATTGCCTAAATCTTACTTTCCATATATTGAAGTATATTAGCTAGCTGTTGCTGTATAACAAGTCATCCCAAGGTTCAATTGCATGTTTTATGGCTTACAAGTCTGTTGTCAGGGGATATTTCCAATTTATTTGTGCTTTTCCCTGTGTCTGTAGTTGGTTTTCAGGTGGCTGCTGGGTGGGGTTGTTGTGGGTGGCCTCACTGGGGGCAATTGGGCCCAAGAGGCATCTCCATGTGGCCTTTCATTCACAGAAGATTTGCCAACATTCACTGTCAAGGTGGTAGTGGCAGGGTTCAAGGAATATGAGCAGAACAGATGATGTCCTTCTTCCTAAGCTTGAAACTGATGTGCTGCAACTTTTCTGGTAATTGATTAACGATTGAGGGAAAGAGTTGCAAAGTCACAATTCAAACAGCAGGAATATAAACATGAATGAAAAAGATACTATTAACAGGGCCTTCCTGGTGGCGCAAAGGGTTGAGTGCCACACTGTGTGGTTTTCACAACCACTGAAGCACAAGTTCAATCCCCGGCCAGGGAAGGGACCCACAGCAAACCTCTCCTGCCTCACCTGCTGTTACCCTCAGCAGTGTATTTCAGTCAATCTGCCTGTTCTGCTCCCCACTCTGTCTCTGGTGAATCCTCTCACAGCCCATGTCCCTGGCCTGTACCCCAGCTCTTGTATGCATAAGTAATATCTCAAACAAAAGATACTATTAACAAAAAAGTGGAAAGGAGTGGAAAAACACATTGATGAAGTTTCTCAAACTTTAATGTGAAAAAGGACTATCTTGGATATTGCTTTAATTCTTGCAAATCCCTAAGGCACAACCTTTGATATTATATGTCTAAGTCTATGATATAACCTGGAAATCTCTGATTAAATAAAATCATGTCTTCCCCAATGATGCTGATACAGATGGCCTAATCACTGTGCTTTGTGAAATAAATTAAATGGTAGAGTGAGAACTTAGATGCTGAAATAATGAAGACTGATTTATAGCAGATGATGGTGAAGTAGGTAGAAACTTCTTAAAGATCATTCCTCTAATTTGTTACTTCATTGGTTTTAGTGTTCAAAGGGATTCTATAGATATTATCTAAGATCCAATAAACCTCTGATTTAGATAAGAATAAGCTACATTTTTCTTCAGTTAAAAATGTTATTTCTGGGTCTTAAATACCAGTTCTTTATCACATTATGCAGTTTCTAATCACAATTTAGTCTAGTTATACAGGTAAGCAAATAAAGAATATGAAACTAAAAAGAACTTATTGCATTTACTCGAAGTTTCACTCATTGAAGGAGAACTGGGAGTGGAAAAGATTGTGCTTATTCAAAATTAGTTTGAAGAATGATTAATATGGAGGGAAGGGGTTTTTCTAGTTCAAAAATGAAAGGAAATATTTAAAAAGTCAGCAATGACTGAAGTTCTGTTCTAAAGAAAAGTAGGCAGACAGTGATATTGATGTTATCATAGTTAAGAAATATGAGCATTATTGTAATAAAGGTTTTTTTCAAATTCTTGCCCAGTTTTTATGGCATTAAATGATGTTCCAGTTGTCATTTATCAAATGACAAAAATAATTTAATTAACGATCTTCATCATGTGGAGAAGTTCATTTCATGTTGTTCAAGTAAATTTCACATGTATTCTATTTTTTGGCATTGAAAAACTAACGCTAGGCCAGAAGTATGGGGGGCCAGGACTGGGGTATGGGGAGGGAAGTGAGAGGATTCACCAGAGACAGAGTGGTGGCAGAACAGGTGGATCTACTGAAATACACTGCTGAGGGGAGCAGCAGTAGAAACAGGAGAGGTTCTGCTGTGCTTTATATATATGGCTACCTGGCCAGGGATGATAGGTCTGCAGCAGTGATAGGCCACCAGGGAGGTCCCACACATGTTAAATATGAAAAAGTCACTAAAGATATTCAAATAATTTCTTAAAGTGAATCAAGCACAAGTGCATGTGAGAAATGGCAGCTGTATATGTGAAGTTGAAATACTGGTGAATCACTAAAAAATTCAGAACTCTTCTTTTTAAGATTTAATTGTCAAAGGATAAGCTCTTTTGGCAAAAGTATAAATGTACACAAATTTGAGGTAAACATTATTGCTCAAAGCAAACACAAAATTGCCAATGTTAAAGAAAAGCACTGACTTTTTCAAAATAGTAAATCATCAGTCTCAATGAAGCAGGAGAAAAAAAGAAGCAAAATGAAGGAGAAAGATCATTGTATAAAAATCAGAGGGTATTTGAACTGCTAAGAAAAAAAATACAATAAAATTGAACTTCCTATTGTCAGGGAGACAAAAATCAGAAATTTTAAAAGTGATTCAGACTCCTGATGACAAGCAACTGAATATTAAGGTGAATAATGAGGAACTATATACAAAGAGTGAAGTCTTGTTGGGGAGAGGAAACGTCAGTGACAGATGCTTTTTTTCTTCAATGAACAGCAGAGGTTGTTTCTAGGCTTATTGACAATTTCAAATAAAATCGGCTGCTGATTTGGGTATAGTTTTGCTCTACTAACTGTAATTCTTGATAAGTTTTCTGAGACTTCTGTATCTCAGTATGTTAACATACAAAGGGACACAGAAATTACCCATTCTAAAATTCAGAGATTTTCTTTTGATCAGAGTTGCGTAATCTACCTAAAATATGATAATAAATACATAAATGGAGCAAGACAGAGATTCTCTGAGATTGGTTCAGTGTTTATTTTTAACACTCTGTTAAACAATCCATTGTTTCAATGGTGAAACTGACTTATTTTGGCATTAATTTTAATTCGCTAGGGATGCCACAAAGTGGGTGACCTAAACAGCAGAGAGTTATTTTCTGGATGCTAGAAGGTTAAGATCTAGGCATCTGCTAAGGTTCTTTCTTCGACTTAGCCTCAACAGCCTTCTTACTGTATTCTCACATGGTATTTCCTCCATGCCTGTTCATCCTTGCTGTCTCTCAGTGACCATATTTCTTCTTCATGGAAGTACACTGCTCAGATTTGGTTTAGACTCATCCCAAGATCAAGGGTGATGAAGACCATTTCATGATCGAGGTGCCAGAAGATATCCAGGAGAACTCCTGGGCCACAGATAACAGTCTTTTCTTGGTTAACCATCCCAGAGGGAGAAAGGGGGATCATGTGCATTCTGTCTTCTTGGGAAACCTTCACAGTTTCCTGAATTGGCTGCATCACTTGACAATTTCGTCTTCTATGTGTGAGAGTCCCAGTTACTCCATATCCTTGTCAACACATGCTATGATCAGTTTTGTTCATTTTTAGATACTCTGAGGTCTGTAGTTTCAATATTCAGTTCCCCAGTGATTAATGATATTGGACATTTTCTCATTTGTCCTTATTTGGAAAATGTATTTCCTTTGATCATGCATCTATTCAAAGATTTTGTCTATTTGCAATTAGATACTTTTGTTTGTTTTTATTCTTTACTATAAAGTATTGGAAATTATATATATTCTGGATATGACATTTTTTCAGCTAGATTGCTTTAAAATATTGATACCATTCTGTGTCTCTTAACAGCATATTTCAAAAAGCAGAGTTTTTATAGCTCATGATTTAGTGTCTTATCTAAGAAATATTTGCTTAGCCCAACACCACAAAAACCAAATCTGAATCTATTTATATGACTCTATGCGTTTTACAATTTATATTTGATATGTTGGGCCTCCTTGGTGGTGCAGTGGGTTGAACACCACACTGTGAAGCATCCTGGGCACAGCAGCGTGAGTTCAATCCCCAGCCAGGGAGGGGAACCCACATGGTGAGGCAGACCTCTCCTGCCTTGCCCCTGCTCCCCTCAGCAGTGTATTTTAGTCAATCTGCCTGTTCTGCGCCCCACTCTGTCTCTGGTGAATCTTTTCACCTCCCGCACCTCTGGCCTGTACCCCTGCTCTTGTATGCACAAATAAAAAAAAAAAACTTTATATTTGATATGTTGAAATACATTGAATAATTCTCTAGTATTGAATAAGCATTGTATCTCAAGATAAAGGCATATAATGAAATTCTTCTGCTAACAAAAAATAATCACTTGACCAAAGTGTCCATGAAACTGAAGGCCGAATCAGCTGTGGTACGATCCAAACGAGATACAGTCAGCTTATTGAATCATCTAAATTTGCATACAGCTATTAATATGCAAAAACTTCATTTAATTTAAAGGAGCATTAGTACTAAAAATAAAATTCTAAATATCATGCAGATAGTGAGACAATCAAAATAATATAATAAGCAGCTGTCCTGCTCACCTGTGACTACGCAGGTGCCTCCCTTTCTCCTTTTCTTAATAAACCTATCCTTTTAAAAATGTAGAATAATAATAGTAATAATATACTAAAAAAACATCTTATTTGTTCAAAATAAAATAATCATGTTCTATATCTACTTTATTATTTAGTTTCTCACCTGAATTTAGATTACAAAAATGACAAGGAAAACATTTATATCATAGAGCAAAGTAAAATAAGTAAATGAAATTTTAATATACCCAAAGCTCCCCTTAGTTATATAAGCTGAAGGAGGATTTTGTAATAGCTTGAGAATTCATACACTACCTATAGTTTAAAGATGAGATTTTAACATAGAGCAGGTAGGGGCAATAGAAAACAATTATATGTCTCCCTAAACTCTTTTTATTAATGTTTTATGTGATGCAAATTGTAACTTATATAGTACTTTGAAATCTACATCTACTGATTAACTTTTAAAAATTTTGAGAACTCTATGTTGGTTCATAAATTGGCCTTTATCCACAGAGGGTAAGGAGAGACTGAAAAAAAAAACAAAAAACAAAAAAGACCATCTCAGATTGGCAATTAATGTTTTTAATAAGAAAGAGAATGCCCTGACCACCTCCATCCAAGATGACATTTCCATACTCTCCTGCCAGAATTTAAAATGTTTATTGAGTTATATAACTGAGTTCAATAGCATATACTATCCAGATGATCTCACCCATTAGAACTTCCAGGGTTTGTCTTAGCTTCTATTGCAGGGGAGGCACAGAAATTACATTCCAAGGACAAAGGAAGGGATGAAGAGCTTCAGGTTGTACAGGTCAATCAGTAATCATGTCTCTCTCTCTTTTTTTTAAGATGTATTTATTTATGCATATAAGATCTGGGGAACAGGACAGAGGTGGGCTGAGAGGATTTACCAGAGACAGAATGGGGAACAGAACAGGCATATGGACTGACATACACTGCTGAGGGAAGGAGCTGGCGAGGTGGGAGAGGTCTGCTGCGCCATGTGGGTCTCCTCCCTGGTTGGGGATCAAACTAGCACTATGGTGGCTGCAGAAGCTCCACAGTGCAAGCTCCACAGTGTAGCACTGAACTCCCTATGCCACCAGAGAGGCTTAGTAGCCATATCTCTTAATTACTTTTGCCGGGACTCAAAAGTTGTCAATTTCCAAGTGTGGTGATAAAAACATATTACTACTTCTTAAAACAGTTTCCTTTTATAATGACATCAAGTAATGTTTGGTGATGAACAGAGAATAGTTCAAAAAGTAAAAAAGTAGACATCTGATTTAGATTGGTACTTAGCATCCTAGAAACAGACTCTTTTTATATATTTTTCATCTGAATAATTTTATTATAGTTTCTGATTCTCTAGAAGTGGTACATCAATTCTTTGACTTCTTAGTGGATTTAAATAATTTAAACAATGCAAATAAATATTATTTGTATTACATATATAATAATGCAAGGTTTAAATACATTGAAAACTACTAAGTAATATAAATATATACACCAAAGTCAAAGGTGCCAATATTAAGTAGCTTTTGATTTGTAAACCTACCCAAGAATTAGGCTACAGTTCAGTCTGTTCTGTCAACATCGATGCCTCTTCTGGTTTCTTCCCCACAAGAGAATCTTGCGATGCCATCCTCAGCCATCAGCTTCAACTCAGAATTGGTATGTTAAAATAAGAAATAACTAGCTATGTTCAGCTACCTTAAGTGAATCTAATTTCTCAGAAATTTATTTTGTGTTAGTGCTCATGGATTCCAAAATTCTCTAATATCTATCTATCTATCTATCTATCTATCTATCTATCTATCTATCTATCTATCTATCTATCTATCTATCTATCTATCTATCTATCTATCATCTATCTATCTATCATCTATCTATCTATCTATCATCTATCTATCTATCTATCTATCTATCTATCTATCTATCTATCATCATCTATCTATAACATATAGATATAGATATGTCTAAAAATTTGGTGATTCTACACTCCCCATCCCAGCACCCCTTGTTGTGTTGGAGGAGATTCAACCACCTTCATCCCATCAAGAAGGTAAGAATGTTTCATTTATTTTGAAAACAACAATCCATGGATAAGGTATGCTTATTTTTACTTTTTAGTTAAAGATTAGATTTCAATTTATAAGTAAATAAATAAATATAAGACAAACTATATCATATTGAACCATATAGATAAAGTTTTAATGCAAAGTAAGGTAATTAATAGTTTAATAGTTTCAATGGTTGTTTTTGAAAGCGATTTGTCAAATATGTCTTTTCTTCAGGCTCCTTAGTAGTTTGGACATAGATAGGTTTTCTTCAGGTACCTCAGGGTTCCAGTTAAAGATCATGCTGTATTCTTTGTTTACTGAGTGAGAAAAACTATAACAGCAAGATTTCAAAATTACATTTATTCAATGTTCAAATGTGTCTATATCATAGATTATTAATGTCAATAAATGGTAGAACTTACACAATTAGCTGGAAAAAAATTAAAAAACATCTATTTCTCTGCTACTATACTCCAATTTAAATAAAAAAGTGTTATGTTTAATTTTCCTTCATGACAGAGTATAATATCTAAATTGTTAAATTCTATTACCTTTTCATATATATTCCAAAATATTGTGCAATATCTTATTTTAAAGTTAGGGAAAATTTATTTTTAACACATGATATTTTCCATTTACTCTCCTCTTTGTATTTAACAATACACAGTTCAAAAGTTTTCAATTTGCTATAATTTTATCTTAGCTACTAGAATTTGGACTTACTAAATCTAGTCTAATCTGCTTTAGGCATTTAACAAAGAAAACTTTTGAGAAAGCCTTTAGGTTGAAAAGTGCTTAAGAGAAGATGTGAGACAGAAAGTAGCTTGTTACCCACTGCAATAAATATCACAACCTCATATCAAATAATCAGGACTAGGTGAATAGCTTCCTACATTCTGAGTCCCAAGTCTATTATCATGTGGGAGGAAAAGAGAATGGAGAGTCAGGAGACAGATGTTCTGGTTTCTTAAAATTGTATGAACTAAGCTTAGATAAGGCACTTTTATTACATTATTAATGAAGGTTTGCAAGAAGTTCTTAATTAATATGAAGACTTTTTAGAGGATGCATACAAATAATTTAATAAGTTTGTTTAATTCCTTTTATTCAAATACTGTGTATCAAGTATCATAACATCACTATTACAGATTCTAAGTCAACATAAAATGTATTGTGTACATTAATATATTTGGATTTACTTTTATATTATCTATTGTGATTTCCTTTTGAGCAAAAGCCCACAAGGTTCTCGTGTGTGTGTGTACATGCTCATACTCGCACGTGCAGAAGAACACCTATGTGTATACTTGAGAAAGAAGTAGCTTTCAACCTGTCTTCATCCATGCATCTTGACCCAAAAGTCCAATACTAGATGAACAAATTAAGATAATTTGATTAAGTACTCATGGTCCTGGAGGCACTTAATCCATAACCTCTTTTTTGTTTTTTAATACCTTCCTCCCATTACACCAACCTATGATCTTATCAAAACTATTCAATTCCTATTCCCCCATAACCCTCAGACTCAGAACCCCCATGTTCTGTTAAGGATATTTCCTGGGCTGAACATGCTTGTCTATTGAAATTTTCCTTTAGATTTGCTCATATTCATTTTCTTTTCATTTCCATGACTATCTTGAATAATTCAAGGGCAAATAATATTTTCCTCCTCTAAAATGACTATACAATAGTTGTGAGCTAACAACAAGAGAAAACTAAAGGAAATGGGCAATCATAACCAAAAACAACCAAACAATCAAATAACAACTCAACAAGGTCAAAAGATTAAAGATAAACCCAAAGGACCATGGGGGTGGGTGGAGGGAGGGGAAGACAAAGACAGTGATGAGATGTAAAGAGCACAAAGGACTGAAGTGATGGTGCACTGGTGAAATGGTGGTGGGAACCCACTGGGGAAAACAAACGATGTCAAATGCAATTAAATATAATAAAATTAAAAAAAAAACAATAGTTGTGAGCTATTTTTGGAAATTAATGAAGTTTTGACTTGTAGCTGTGTATGTGGTTGTTTGCTTTATTGGGTTGTACCTACAAAAAGCTTTTTTAATGTCTTGCTCTTACCCTTACAACTTTGATTTGCTGTGTGCTCCTTCCTCATTTTTATGAAGCTTTCTCTTTTCCTTGATTTTTTGGGTAAAGAATTTAGAGTGTAAATACTGTGGTAAATGAGGAGGTTGAACAGATAAACAGCTTAGGAGATGATAGATCCTTTGAGTGGAATTAGTACTAGAGTCACTTTGTCATATTCCTGCTTTGTTTCATTTTAATTGCTTTGAATGGTCTGTCAATACTTTATGTGAACAGTGAAAAGTTACAAAAACAGAGCTAATAGTCTCTTTCTAAATGAAGTTAAATATGCTGAGGTTAGGCGTTTTGATACTTTTTGTGTCCCTGACATAGAAAACAATGTCTGATCCAAACAAGATGTAAAGATTTTTGAATGAATTTGACTACATACATTAAGAATCATTTTGACTTTTACTATGGTTCTAGTAAAATTCTAGGGGAGGTAGATAAAAGACAAATGGATTGATAGAGTATTAAGAATAAAATTTGATAGGCTTTTGCAACTGATAGAGTATAGACATATTTCAAAAGAGTTTAAAGATGATTCCTTAATTTTTGCCTTGGGCAATTTGCTTGATATACCAGTAAGTGATAGGGTGAGTACAAGAAAAAAATCAGTTTTATTTAGTTCATTATAGTTGTTATTAAGGTGCCTGAAAAACATTCAAATGTAAAAAACAGTTCAGAAAGTGAATAACAATAATCAAAGACACAGGATAAATCTAGAAATCTGTATTTGAATAGAAACTAGGGGATGATTGTGGCTTGAGAAAGAAATAGTAATCAACTATTATGAATGCTGTTAAGGGAACAATAATAAAGAAAATACATTTCAAAGGTGTCCTTTAAATTATCTAACACACATATGTAAATGTGACCTTGAGGGTATTTTTTTTTAAATCTTAAAAGCATTTAGAGACTAAAGGCCAGATTTATGGTGATTGAGGATTAGTGGAAGGTAAGGAAATGGAGATAGTAAATACACATATTTGTGTGTGTCAAAAGCACACCTAGTTTGAAGTAAAAAAGGGACATCAAGGTGGGAGAGACTTTAAACTAATTGATGTTCTGCTAGGAAACAACCAACAGAAAGGAATTAAAATTGATAGGCCAGAGACTGGTGGAACAGTGTTGCATGAGACAGTAGATTATAAGAGGGCCATTACAAGTAAGAAGGTACCAGAAAACAGAGCTGAGGATGTGAGCAGATATATGTCCTTTTCGTGGATACCAATTCTGTTAGAGAGCAGGGAGAGGAGCATCCCAGAACTCCCAAACCTGTCTGCTCTAAATAGGTTCTTCCATCTGCTGCATCAAGACAAACATGTAAGACTTTTAATGGAAAGGAAATTTAATACAATTATTGAACAATATAGAAAAGACAAAGAATATAGTTACTAAATCAAGCATCCAAATTTACCCATCCCATCATGGGTAAAAGTCCAGCCAAACAGGATTGGCCCAAAGCAAGGCCCAAAAACCTGCCTCAAGTCTAACGTACCTTTTGGTGGAGACCCATAGAAAAAGGTCAGAAACATTCAGACAAGTCTGGGAGGAAAAGAACTAAATCAAAATCAAGATGAAACCTGTCAACCTCTCCATTGGTCTCTCACCAGCATCTGTTTCAACCAGTTCCAGGACCAAGAAGCAAGATCAGTTTCTTCACTCTGCTCCATGTGCCTCCTCCAGGTCTCCTGTTCCTCTACATCCTGCATCCTTTCTTCTTCAGCCTCTTCTGTAGCTTCTTCTCCCTGTTCAGCTCCACCCTCCTTTGAGTGGGGCAGGGAACCTGAAACCTCCCCTTTTCCTGGGGACCACCCTGTTACAGTCTGTTGCTTCCTCTACTTTGTTTTTGAAGCACAGTGAAACTTCTGTAATATTATGCTCAGCAGTTAAATAATGTATAGTATCTCTAGTGTTAAGAAGTGTATCTAGTCTATAGTAGAAACCAAACACAAGCTTTTCTAGATGAATATTTTGAATTAATTGGCTAGTGATGGGTCAGAAATTTTTAAAAAATGGAGTAATTTCTGTGCAATGAGAGAATAAATGAAACTCTTCAATCTGGTAGAAGATTAGAAAAAACAAAGGAACCAAATTACAGATTTCTATGATTTTCTCATACAGTTTAAATTGCCTTAAGTATAAATAATATCCTAATGAAAGAAGACTGATTTCTCTTTAAGGATTTTTGCTCCCAATACAGTTTACAAAATTAAAGAATGATAATTGTAATGAAAACTTAGGGTCTAATATTCTAATAAAATGATGTTTCATTTTATTAGAATATTCTTCCCTATCTTTTTTAAGATTTTATATAATGAAATTCATGAGACTTTTCTTGCAAGACATGAATAATGGAGATTCAAAGTATTGTGATAAGACACTATTCATGAAACAAACATGAATTTTCCAGCTATTATTCTCAAGGGTTAGGGTATTTGGGCTTAAGTGCATTTTAATGATATTCATTTTTATCATAAACATCCAATTATAGAAACAAAGGTAGTGTCTGTGTTCATAAGCATAAAGGTTAAAATTAAGCCCAAAACCCAGAGTTCTTTTTCTTTTATTATTCTAGTAGCTCATATAATTTAATTATCCATGAAATAAAAATGTTTACCAGTGAAAATGCTAATGGTAGCAAACATAAGTGGCAGCATTTTTTAATGCAAAACCCTCCTTCATTTAGACATTTAAAGTGTTCTTTGTAGCTTAAATTATTGTAGTGTGCCTAGTACCAAAAACTGTTTAACCTCAGAAATATTAAGTATACACTGACTCTATGTATTCTCATTTGCAAAATATAACTAACTGTAAACTGTTTGCCCCATATCAATATAAGACTGATATGAGAATGACAGAAAAGGTAAAGGCTTTCTTATGGTACTGCATAAGAGCTACGAAAAAAATTCTGATTTGATATGCAAACAACTCTTTGGTACTAATATTATAATCCTATGTTATAGATGAGAAAAGTAACACATAAAGATGAGTAATTTCACTAAGTCATACTGCTAGCAATTTGAGTGAATCCAAATGTGAATGCAGAAGTTTCTTGAGAAACTGAACTTTGCAATGGATTTGACTTTAGGCTCTATAATGTAGGTGCAACCTCCAAAACTGAAAACAATATTCTCTAGCTGCTAAAATTACCTTCTGAATAGGAAAAAGAAGGAAAAGTACCTTGGATTTTTGAGAAAGATAAGATCAGGTCAGAGAGTTATATTAGAATAATAATGACACATCCTGTACATTTTTTTATTTGATTGACAAATAGTTCTTTTCACATTGAAAATACTAGCTTAGCTGGCAACTACATGACAGAGGCAGCAGTGTAGTTTAAAATCATGCTTCAGTGTTCTCTATATAAAAGCCAGGTAGCTAAAATAGTAAACATACAAAGTATTATGAGCGCATCAACATCTATAACACTATAAAGTGATAATTATATTAAAGAACCCATGAAGTCAATATACTAATAACAAAAAAGAAGTAATAAGATTACAGGTTTTAATTTACTCTATAATCATTTTATTTATTTATTTTAAAGAGTAATTTATTTATGCATAAATTATTTATTTATGCATAAAAGAACTAAGGTACAGGCCAGAGGTGTGGGAGTGAAACAATTGACCAGAGATAGGGAGGAACAGAACAGGCAGATTGAAGTTCACCACTGAGGGGAGCATCGGGCAAGGTAGGAGAGATCTGCTGCACCATGTGGGTCTCCTCCCTGACCTGGGATAGAACTCATGCTGCAGTGGCTGTGGCTGCTTTATAGTGCAGTGCTTAATCCCTTGGGCACCAGGGAGGGCCTATAATCATTTTAAATGTGAAGGATGTAAATATGCCTGTTAAAATAGATAATCATTTCAGATATAAAAGTAAAATTAACTAGTATGATTACTCTTAAATCAAGATTAAGATTTTTTATGCCTTAAAATTGAAAAATTCATACTTAACAAAGAAAGAAGAGAGAAAAAAATTAATAAGCAGAATTAGAAATGAAAGAGGAGAGATTATCATAGCTTAGAAATCTGAGGGCTCATAAGAGATCACTATGAACAGCTATAATCAATAAATTCAATAACCTTAAAGAAATGGACAAATGTGTGAAACAATATGACTTACTTAGATTGAACTAGGAAGTAACAGAAGAGCTAGTTAAACTGATCATAACTATGTGTAAAGTACCGAGTTTCCGTGGGCACCCCAAAAGAACAAAGAGCGGACACAGGGTTGCAGTGGTCATGTAGAGCTTTAGTTACGCCAGCATGCTGGGGCCGACCGTTCAACCGTGACACGCAGGTCTGGCTGAGACAATCGACCCCGAGAGGAAGTAGAGGTGAGCTTTTATAGCCAATTTAGCCAATAGGCTGAGAGATCAAAGCCCGCGCAAAGAGCATAGCAAATAGCTTTAAAGAGAGACATGTTTCAAAAATTTAAACTTACAGGAGATCCATTTTGGGCAGGCTCAGGCTTCTGCCCCATACCTGGGTGCACATTCTAAGATAAGATTGTTTCATCTGCCCTGCCCTTAACTGCCCAGGAGAGCCTAAGGTATGGGATCAGCTGACCTAGTAGATACTAAGGTAACATTCTTGTTTCATCCGCCCTGCCCTTAACTGCACAAGAGAGCCTAAGGTATGGGACCAGCTGACCTAGTAGATAAGGCCTGTAGGTCATTTTTCAAGTTTCAGTCAGCTAAGTTTAGACATAAACTCTGACTCTAACATATGGACACTGGAACTAATGAAAAAAAAAAAAAAAAAAAAAAAAAAACAAACTCCCTAAAAAAATAGCTGAGGGACCAAAGGTTTAACAAGGGCATTATGGCAACCATTTAAGGCAGAATGAACTTGTGCTTGTCTTCAAGTTATTTCTAAAGGTACAATGAATTCTCCCTACTACTTTATGATGTTAACATTATGTAAATACTGAGACCAGACAAAGACAATACAAGTAAAGAAAACTACAGACAAATATTCCTAATGAATAGTGATGTAAAAATCTTCAACAAATATTAGCAAATCAAATTCAACAATACATGACAAGGATAATACATTGTAATCAAGTGGGATTTATCTTTGGGGTGCAAGAATAGTTTAATATATGTAAATCCATTAATGTAATGCATTACATCAATAAAAGAAAAGACAGTAATCACATGATAATATCAATAAATGCAGAGAAAGCATTTGATTAGCACCATTTATGAGAAAAAAAAGAGAAAAAAAAACCAAGATTAGAATAGAAGGAAACAGTATAATAAAAATCCTGTATCACAAACCTATAGCCAATATGTTACTTAACAGTGGAAAACTGAAAGCTCTCCCTTTAAGATCATCAAGATGTTTGCCTACCATCACCATTTCTGCTGAAGTTAGAATTAAAAGTTGAAGCTAGAACAATCAGACAACAACATGAAATAAAAAAAAAATACACGTTGGAAAAAGAAGTAAAATTAAGAAATGACTCATTAAGAAATGAACTCAAAAATAAAAAGAACAAACAACTCAAGTAATAAATGGGCAGCAGAGCTGGAAGAAATATTCACCAAAAAATATGATACTGTATATAGAAAATCTTAAAGAATCCATCAAATAGCTATAATAAACAAAAATAAATGCTGTAAAGTGGAAAATCAACATGAGAAAATCTGTTGCATTTTTATATGCAAATAAAAAATTAGAAGAAAAATAAATAAGAAGAAAAATAAATTAAGAAAAAATTCTGTTCACTTTTGCATCAAAAATAATATAATCCTAAGAATTAAGCTAATCAAATGATGATGGACTTATACAATGAAAACAATAAGACAAAAAGACACAAGATGACATAAAGAGATGCTCATGGCAGGGGAGAATCAATATAGACAAAACAACTATTCTACCAACAGATATAAATATATTTCGTGAAGACCTCATTAAAATACTAACAATATTCTTCAGACACTGAATAAAAATATTAAAATTTATATTGAACCATTAGGTGTCCATATCCTGAGAAAAATAAAAAGAAATATGATAAAAAAGAGCAGAACGATTGCATCATATTACCTGACTTTATACCTCAAAGCAATAGTAATTAAAACAACATGGTATTGGGATCAGGTGGCCTAGTGGTTAAGAGATGGATTGCTAAAACAATCTGGTATTGGAAGAAAAAAGACCTCTAGAACAATGGAAAATCAAAAGCTCAGAATTAAAGACCTGCAGCAATATGATGTTTGGCCATACATTTTATGACAGCAGTAAAGATAATTTTAGAAATTTGATGCCTATGACAAGGGAAAATAAAAACAAAATTAAATAATTGAGATTACAAAAGAAGATATACATAGATTAAAAAAACAACCAACTGGAGAAAATATTCACATGATATATAACAAAAATAGGTTAATATCCAAGGTATATACAATTTTATACAATTTAATAATAGAAAAACAACACAATTAATAAAAGGGCAGCTGATCTGAATAGAAATATTCACCAAAGAGGATATCCAAAAGGCCAATAGATATATGAAACAAATGTTCATTATGGCTTTTAATAAGGGGGATGAAGCTTTTGATAAGGGAAATGAGATAGCACCTCACCATAAAAATGAACCCAACATCAAGTACTAGAGAGGATACAGAGAAAGAGGAGCCCTATGCCACTGTTGGTGGGGACTAAAATGGCACTGCCACTTTGGTTAGTGGAACCGTAAAAAGCTAAAAATGGAAATATTGTAGGACCTGGCAATGCCACCTTTGGGCATCCATGTTAAGAACATGAAGCTATTAACTCAAAACATTATACACTCTAAAAGCTTGTTGCACTGTTTACAATAGCTGGAACTTGGAAGAAACCTGAGTGCCTGCTGAGAGAGGGTTGACTCAAGAAGATGCGATCTAGCCACACTTTGGATACTATTCAACCTTAAGGAAAGATGAGATTTATAGCAAAATGGAAAAAAGTTCAAGGGACATATGAGTGGTAAGCAAGTCACACTGACAAAGTCAGATATCAGGGGGCCTCCCTGGTGGCGCAGTGGGTTAAGCAACGCACTATGAAGCAAACCGCAGCCACTGCAGCATGAGTTTGATCCCTCCTGCCGGCCAGGGAGGGGCCCCACATGGCGCAGCAGACCTCTCCTGCTGTGCCCGCTACTCCCCTCAGCAGTGTACTTCAGTTGATCTGCCTGTTCTGTTCCCCACTCTCTGTGGTGAATCCTCTCACCCCCCACACCTCTGGCCTGTATCCCAGTGCTTGTATGCATAAATAAATAAATCTTTAAAAAAAACAAACAAACAAAAAAACAAAGTCAGATATCAGAGGTTTACAAAGGTTTACATAGTGGACAATTTGACAAAGCGTAATAGTTATAAAACTACTGAACACTAATGAATCAAGCAAAGCTTCTATGGTTTAGAGGAAGGAGGCAGAGAGAAAGCATGAAAGGGGTATAGGGGATGGTGTTGGGGAATAAAAGTCTTTAGTCCACTTTTAGAAAAGTGGGAGGAAATTACCCTTAGCGACATTAAACAATGAAAAGAAATCGGAGACTGATAATCAGAGGTGAGCCTGGCAATTTACAGAAAAAATGGGAGGGAAACAACAATTGGTAAAGACAACAAAACTCGATGAACAACCAATAGAAGTCAGAAGATTCTTGCTCATAAACCGGGTTCAAAAAAGGGTGGCTAATTTCAGTATGATTTTTAATTAAACATAGTTATGATAGGAACGCGAGAAGACAAGAAAAGCCTTCAAACTGCCAAAAAACACTGCTGGTAATTAATCATCAGCTCCGTGAACAATTCACAGGATAGGTGAGCTTTTTATTCTGTGCTTTTCCACGGGTTGCAAACTTCTACTACATTGGAAATCATAAAACCCCTCCTAGAGTGGATTTCCTGCTCCGTCGACTGAATCCTATGAGTCCTGTAGGAGTCAAACTGAGAAGAGAAACAAAAGCCATATGAGTTTAATCTTCTTGCTCAGAGAATTCATGGCATCATCACAGAAAATTGAATGCTTCCTCAAAGGCATGTCTGCTGGTGTTTTTTAAGCAATAGTTTTATCTCCATCTGATGCCTGATTACGCTATGCCAAATGCTTCGAATTTTGAGTGTAAACTGAACATGTAACTTGCATAAATATCGAATAAAAATTGCTCATCCTTGTGATGAGCAATTAAAAAAAAGAAAGAAAGAATTTTTCCCAGTTGTTTTCATTGCTATTTTTAACATTTTTATGTTTATGCTATTATGACATTATATTTAATTTCCTGGTAATTAGTTATATATTTAATTCTGAAGCCATAGGTGGAGATTAGTTTCGATTCAGAAGTTGAGAATGTTGCTGTATTTATTTGATTTCAATCCAGTATATGCAAGAGAAAGTCCATTGTATATGACATTAAACTTAGAAATAATAAGAAAGATCAATGATCAGTTCTGAAAAATTGTTATTTATGGGAAGTAGATCAGAAGAATCTAATCTCTGCCCATGTGAATCTAAATTTGTGGAGAAAAACCACTAAAAATAAAACTTTCAGTAAATCTCATGAGTTAGGTAAAACAATCACTCATTTAAACTCTATGGTAAAATAAGAAAAATGTATGAAAATCTAAGAATTATGAGACTCAGTGATGTAAAATTAGTCAAGTTGAGACAGTATGTCAGATTTTCTGTATATGAACAGCAACGGTCTCTAGATATGGATATGTGATATCATTTATTAAATGAGGATCATAATTTTGCTTTCACAAAATGTGGTTTAAAGTAGAGAAAATGCATGAAATCTTGACAAGGTAGGATTATCATGTAAATTGTCTTTCAGACCAGGACACTATTGAAAGTGAAGAGGGGTGTTAATGATTACTGTAGGAAAACAGTTATAAGCCAAAAGTATAATCATTATTTTAAATCTCTTGTTTTCAAATTCCAACATCTATGTCATTTCTGGGTCTGATTCTATAAGATGAAATTTTCTCTTGAAATGGGTTCTTACTTTTTTGCTTTGATGTTAAATGCTGTGTCTACAAGAACAGGAGACATTGACAACAACATTTATGCTCAGAACAGGACTTTTCACTTCTGAAAAACCTCCAATATGAAGTGTGGGTTGAATCAATCTGGTTGTAGTTGTTTGAGGAGTAGGTTGTGGTTTAGCTTATATTCAACACAACTACAAATTCCCTCAGGACTGGACCACTGCTGCTTTGCTTTATACTCTGGGCTGGAAGAGTGATCTTTCCTGCACTTCCTGTTCCAGCTTCTTTGAAATGGAAAGGCAAAATCTATCCATTTACTTACTAGCTACACAGTGTTACATTATATTAGGTGTGTCTAGGAATTACAGTGTAGCTATGCACCTTTTCATAGTCTTACTACTTAATAGAACTACAGCATAATTGTTACTTTTGTCACATATAGACTTCAGCTACATAGATGAAGAATCCCACAAGATCATGTTACAATATTTTAAATATTCTTTTGTTTATTTTAAATAAATTAATAATAGTTTTTTTTAAATTTTCCCAGTTTAATAAGACTTCATGAATTTATGGTGATTCAAATTTTATTCTGGTATCACTTTGCTAGGGCCACAGACTATCCTTCAACATTTTTAAAATATGTACTTGGTGGTGAAAAATTCTAATCTGAAAATCCCTCTGATTCTATCTAAAAGGATTGCTTACAGACTATAAAATTCTGGGTAGTTTTGTTCTTCAGTATTAAGATGTTCCACTCCCTTTTCATTTTTGTAATTTCTGATATAGCATTCAAGGTCATTTGAAATGCCATTTTTCCTTTATGTAATATATTATCTTTTTCTTTGCATTTCTTAACAATTTCCTCTTTATGATTAGTGTACAGTTGGGTTTTTTTTTTTTACCTTCATATTTTAATTTTATGACTTTACCAATATTGGGGAAAACCTAGTCATTATCTCTTCAAGTGGTTTTCCAGCCTCTATTCTTTCTATTTTCTCTCTCTCTCTTTCTCTGGGTCTGTAATGATGCACAATTTTTCATCTTGCTTCCAGAATGTATTATATTGTTTTCAATCATGTAATTGTTTCTTTTTCATATTGAATTTCTATTAACTTATATTGAATTTCTATTAACTTATTTTAAGTTAATTTACTCTTTCCTCTATTATCTCTATTCTAATAAATTTTTCTAGATTGATTGTATTTTAATTCTAAAATTACCACTTGCTTCTTCCTTTTTTTCTGGTCAGGTATCTTAGCTTTTTGCTCACTATAGAATGTTCGCTGCTGTCTCTTTGAAAGTAATTAGACTTAGCTGTTTCTGAAGTCTGTGATTCCTGTTTACTCTCCTATCGGCGGGCATCCTCTTCTGCCTGGCAATTGTTGATCATCCTGTCTTTAGGAATGTACTGGTATTCCTTCTTAATCGTATGTCAGATAACACGGGTTGTAATCCTTGGATTACAATGCTGTTTCAGAGATTCTGGGTTCTGTTGCACTGATAAGAAAACGCTGATGACTCTTTAAAGGCAATTAATTTCAATACCAACTGAAAACTTCTCTGATGCAAACAGCACCAGTTTCCATTCAAACTTCTTGCAATCTGCCCTTTGCATAATGATTCAGGGATCAGCCGAGGTTTAATCACAGTTAATGTTCAGGATTTGAGGATAGGTAATAAAAAAAGGAGGGTGGATTTTCAAAGTCATATTAAAGATTTAATTATGTAACAAAATGGCAATTCTATTCACTTCATGTGTATTTCAAACATAGGAGGCAAAACCATACTAAAGGGAAAGTCTGCAGGACCTTCCCAGCCACTAGGGGTTTATTCTGGATGAGTCCACAATGTATTTTGATAGCTTCATAGTAAAAAAAATAATAATAATTTCAGGTAGAACAACAAAGTCTTGTACACCTGTCACCTGTAGTTAATGATTGTTGATATATTTAAAAAAAATACCTCTTTCTACATAATGTAATCACTGATGCTCTTTTTAAGGAATTGTTTGAAAATATGTTGCTAACTAAACTTTTAAATTCTTCAGCACATATCCCTTACATAGCTAATATATACAAGATTACTTGGGAAATCCTATACATACACTATTATTTACATGATATAATAATTATACAATTATAAAAATGTCATTTATAATCCATATTCAGAGTTCACCATTCTTTTGATTATATCCTTTATGACTATCTCTTTCCATGTCTATTGGCTTATTCTAGTGCATTGTTTAATAGTCATACTTTGCTACTTTCCTTTTTTTAAGTTTTGGAACATACTGAACAGGATTGAACATCAGAAATCAGGATTATGTTCATAATAAGCAAAAAGGAGACTTTATTTGTTTAATCAGTTCACTAGATTAATTTGCCTCTCAGTTATCCCTTCCCCAACTACATCCTTTTTACTTCAGATAATTTGTTTTATCTCAGACCTTGATCTAACTGTAAACACGACTGTCACTAATTATAACCTTCTAGCTAATCATGAAGCACTTAATTTTACTTTTCTAGAACCCAAAATCTTCTATCAAACTTTAACTTCCATATGCCTGCATTTCATAAAGCTTGAAGATCTACTTCTTAATAAGAATTGTTTTACTTTCATGGAATGTCCCTTTATTTCCTAGTAGAGATCCAACTCTCAATATTTAAGAAGATGTCAATCACAAGCAGGAGCATTCCACCAATAAATTTATAATGTAGTAGGTATTAAGAGATTTTCCTGGGCCTCCCTGGTGGCACAGTGGGTTGGGCAATGCACTGTGGAGCAAGCTGCAGCCACTGCAGCACAAGTTCGGTCCCTGCCGCCGGCCAGGTAGGGGACCCACATGGTGCAGCAGACCTCTCATTGCCCGCTGCTGCCTTTGGCTGTGTGTTTCGGTCAGTCTGCCTGTTCTGCTCCCCAATCTGTCTGATGAATCCTCTCACCTCCCGCGCCTCTGGCCTGTACCCCAGCTCTTGTATGCCTAAATAAACAAATCTTTAAAAAAAAAAAAAGAGTTTTTCCTTGATCCCAATTACAGTCCCAGAATGGGTACATAATTGTAATATAACTTGAATAAAACATTGCTTTTTTATTGTAAGTATAAAGATGTCATTTTATATTCTAACAAACAATGGCTACCAGAATGTTATGTTTAGAATATGTGTGTATTTTTTGTAATTGTTTAGAAGATTTGGTTTGAATTATGGCCATTTTTAGCCAATTCAAATATATTTTTTTAAGGAGGAAAATCAGGTTTTTTTTCAACTTTCCTTCAACATGGGGGTCTTCACATGAGCAAAGGATAACCTTTGAGAATTTTCAGTGTAATACTCAAATATATTTCAGCATCCTTTGTCCTATGCCTGGGTGTACTTTAATGTTACTTTGTGCTATATTGCCATTTGTATTTCCTAAACAATATGCTTTACTTTAACATTTATAACATTAGCCATTATATAATATCATAAACAAAAGAAGAATAGAAAACACAGATTAAATGTGACCACTGTTTCCCCATTAAAGTCAAATCCTGTGGGCACGTATAGACCTTTTTAAAATATCAAAACATAAACAAATTGATCTCAATCATTAAAAAAACATAAAGATCATGACTTTCTCATTTGTTTTAAATTTAGAGTATGTTTTCTCTTTCAGCTTACCTGTCACAAAGATATCTCTCACTTAGATGGTGGATGCATTTCAAGTGCCAGATATTTTGATACTTGTTTCTGGCAAATCCTTTGCCTTTAGCCTACCTTCCACTGATATAATGATCAGAAACAAGGTGACTTTTTAAGGAATATTCTGACCTAGGCACAGAAGTATAAAGTGTCTCTTCCACAGTGTACCGACTGTTTATTCATGTTCTTACTATGTGTGGAGAATAGAAGTTAATTTTAATAACCTAAAAAGGACCTAAATCTTTGCAACCTGGAACAGCAGCGTTACTATGTTACAGAGTCCACATATGCAAATCCTCCTCCAAATGAAATAAAAAGGATAAACAAGTTGTATTAGCTTCATCCATAGACTTTTTATGCTAAAAGTTTGCCCTGTATTCACTCAAATTCTAGCTTAGTGTGCTATCATTCATTCGTTTGTTCATTCAGCAAGTTCTCCAAAGAGCCATTTACTTTACAAACATAGAAACATGTTTCTCAGAAGGTCAGAACCCATGAGAGATACTAGAGAGGCTTGTCAAACAGAACCCCATCTCTAGAGAAAAAAACAGACAAGGATCTGGTGATTCAAATAACAAAGATTTTAGAGTCTGTGGTGTCATGGGGACATCTAAGGCAGAAAATAACCCCAGGGATAATGAAAACAAGATTGGAAGTAAGAAATAATGCTTGAGCAGTCTTGATAAACAAGTTAGGCATCAGCCTGTTGAGGAAAGCCAGTAGATAGGATCCCTCTTGGGGAAGAGCTTTGTTCTATAAGAACATGGCAGAGGAGAGGGTAAGTGTGCCTAAGAGATACAGTGAAAGGCCTCAGCCAGGAGATCAGACAGATGACATGAAACAGGCTCAAACATGAATGGTCTTCAAAGAACTCTGACATTGCTTTAAGCAGTAGAAAGCTAAGTCACCTAGCCATCATTGAAAATCAGCTGATGGTCAAAATCAAAGTAGGAAAAAAAGTATCTACTTTCAGTTTCCTGATGTAGCCAGCTGAGAAGATATGGGAGGATAATATCCAGTCAAAGTTGTTTACAATTAACTGAAGATAAAAAGTAGCCTCATGTGATTGATGCAAATACATGTGTCAGGGACGCCTCACTGGGTATGAGTGACAGAGCTGCTGGACATGATTACATGATTGGGGTGTTGATGAGTTCACAGATAGTATTAAACAAGGTGTCTGGAAACAGAAGCACTTGTAAAAATACAAGGCTCTCTCTATGTGTTGGTCAGGTGATAAAAATGCTGGTATAAAGAGACTCACAAAAGTCTGAAGCCCCATGTTTCCCTTGGAAGCAATGGCGCAGTATTCACAAATTCAGTTCACAATAACTTGATAGAATCTAAATTCTTGGTCTAACAAGAACCTACTTTGCATATAATTGGGGTGAGGGGAAAATTCCCTCACCACTTTAGGTTCTTCTGTGGCTGAATAAACAGATTAACATCAAAATCAGTAGAAGAAAACTTAATAACATACAACTGGAGAAGATACATGAGTACATTATAAAGTCAATGGGACAAACCAGAAGTTTTTATCCTGTGCTAAGGGACCTGACTGTCAAGGAGAGAGGAGGGGGTCTCACATGACCAGGAGGGGATTACTTTGTTTGAGAAAACCTTGTCTCTAGATGCTTTCCCTGCCTTCAGACAGATTTCTAAGATAAAAACATTGTTTTTAGAGAGATCCATAAATCTAGGTAAGTGGCATTCTAAAAGCAACGGTAACAGCTTCCCCTGAGACCTACATGCCTTTTTGACTTCAACACCACATACCAAGGTGACATGGACTGGAAAAGCCTGCTCTGGACATATTGGGGAATTGGGGAGAAGGAACCAACCCACAGTATAAAATTACAAGCCACTATTTTTCATAGTTTGACTAGATAGTGACAAAAATGTCAGGTTTTTCTAACAACATCAATGAGAAGAGAGAAACAAACAAAGCTAAGTGACTTTTCATGTTTTAATCTCATTTGGTGAAAATTCACTTTATATTCAGAATGTCAGAGCTAATTTATCTTTTTCCAGGAGAGAAATGAGGGTTAATTCTAAGGAGACTAAATAATCATGGGCCCATGGCATAAGAGATTACTTTCCCTTCATGGACAGACTATTATGAAATGCAGTAGTTTTTTAATTTAGATGTCATAAAACTTTTATTCTGTTTTCCTAGTCTTTGGAACTAGCAACAATTCTTGGTTAAATCCCCCTTTTTAAGATATTATGTCCATAATGTTTCTTGCTTTTTGATACCATTTTTTCATATAAACAAATAATGCTCTACAACAACTTATAATTTTTTTCTTTCTGAAATTCTTGGTTCTAAGATAAATATCTTAGGGCCTCCCTGGTGGTGCAAGGGGTTAAGTCTCAGCACTATGAAGCATCTGTAGCCACTGTAGCACAAGTTCAACACCCAGCCAAGGAGCTGTCCACATGGCACAGCAGACCTCTCCTGTCTCACCTGCTGCTCCCCTCAGCAGTATGTTTCAGTCAGTCTGCCTGTTCTGTTCCCTGCTCTGTCTCTAGGGAATTCTCTCACCCACCTCACCCCCCCCCCCTACACACACACACTATATCCTATACCCCAGGTCTTGTATGCATAAATAAACCTTAAAAATAAAATAAATATTTATATATTTCAGAAGCCAATCATCTGAGAATGATTTTATAAGTTATTAGTTTCTATTTAGACGTTTCTGGACAGATACTTAAAGGCCAATCTGTAGCTTGTGAAAGGAGCAGGGTAAAGCACCAAGAGCTGGGGGGGCGGTGGAAGGCGAGAATCAATTTGTAAAACTCTTGGGACTGGACCTAGTGCTTCCATGTGGCACCACTGCAGTAGTCTCTATGGATGGGCGCGGGAACTTCTGAGATGCCACAAAGCAGGCTAGAGAATATTCCAGATCCCTGCCTCTGAGACCAAGGCCTTTCTCTACAGCAGGGAGCTTGCAGCAGGCAGAGGTTACCCTACTGAGTGAGAGTACCCAACTCAGTCATGGTAGCAAGGGAACTTGAAATGTACTACCTGATGTGCCCTTGGGCTACCCTTACATATATACTTACAATACAATACTTAATATATTTATTATTATACTAATACTTACAAGTGCAACATTGATCACTCTCAGGGTGTACACAAGGGTAGGGTTCTCTTAGAGCCTCAAATTGAACAGGGAAAGCAAGTACAGTGGCCACCAATTATCTAAAGCCCCATGAAACTGAGGCTCCCAGAGAGGGAGGATAAGAAGTAGGGTGACTAGGGGGCAGAGAATCCATGGACTGCGGTGAAGGATGGTGGGTACTTTGGTGGTAAGTGTGGTATGGCAGCATACAGCTCAGAGTTGTGAACCTGTACCTTGAAATCATATACGGTACTGTGTTATAACGACATTCCCTCCATAAAACAATCCTTTAAAATATCATAATTGAATTATAATTTTAAAATAAAATTAATTTAAAATTTAAATAAAAAATAAGGTACTTTGCAAACTCATGAATTTTAAATTTCTGCTTTCAGGAATTCCTGAACTTTGAAGTTCATGCTCAGCCCAGGCCTATGATAAACGAGGGAAGAGAGCTAAGAGTTCTGTTGTGGTCGGATGGATGGTGAGTTTTTAGAGTGCAGAAGGTGATATTTTTCAGAGATGAGGCAATTATTTGCATAGTGCTCTTTGCCAAGCACTCTGCCCTCCTTTGAGATGAAGAACATTTCAAATATTGTGCAATTAACTGTTATCAGCTATCGTGCATGATTCATTCCCTCTGAAAGAAGATAAAACAAGGGCATTGGAAGAATGTCTAAAACAATTCACAAGTTTAAAGTGCAATGGGGAATTCAAATATCAGTCCCAAAGTGGAAAGAACTTAGACCTTGTCAAGTGCAAAATTATGTGATTCACAGGGAAAAAATACTTTAGAAAAGAATAGCAATGCAGGGATAGGAGAGTAGACTATTTTCTTCAAAGTTACAGAGACACTTGGATTTCTCTCCCCTCTCCCGAATCATGAATCCACATTAACAAAAATCTAAAATTCAGTTTGAGAGAAAATGTGTAGCCAAAGTTGACAGGCCTTTTAGTGACTGATGAGTCCAATGCATGTCAGGATTAGTGTCAAGTTGATTATTTTTCTTTATGGCTGGATTTTTCAAATGACATGTCATCTTCACAATGATCTTTAAGCTGCTGAAGAATTGTTATTATTTAAGCTGCTGAAGAATTATTATTATTGTTAACTGAGCTCCTGAAGCTCAGTTTCATGCATGGTTGGCGTATCTGACCATCTCTGTGGGATTATTTGCAAGAATCAGAAAATAGATGAAATTCTAATACCTTCCAATTAAGTCTGGGTGTGTATGCCTTATATTTCTCATTCAGCAAGTATATGTAGGTTAAAAGAATGTTCTCATGTGCCATAGTCATTTCCAGGGAGAGGAATATAATCACATGGATGGTAAATAAAAACTAAATCTGTGCTGATTATCAACTACTCTTTAAGGAAAACAAAAATAAACTAGATTGCCAAGAACTTATATGCAACCCAGAGATCACCTCTTCACCTCTGATTTAGTAACTTGATGATAGTAATGATGCTGTGTCTTATTGTCTCTTTTCCTCCTAGACTCTAATTTCAGATGTTTTTCAAATAAATATTTATTGTGCATTTTCATGTAGTTAGTGTGCTAATATAAGGAGTCAGAAAAATGAAGAAAAATGAAAACTCGCACAGTCTTGCTCATGAAAAATAGTCCAAGTTGACTCTTTAGCAGTGAATACAATTAGGAAATATTTTCCTCTAACTGGTATTACTGGAGGTAACTGCCTTCCCCCAAACCTTTATATTTTATATGAACTTTTTTCTTCCTTATAGTAAGCTTTACTACTGATGCCTGTGGCTTTGCGCTGTTTGGCATTTGAAAGGGGCTTCGGAGCTGCACCTTTGGGTTGGGCTTGATTTCCATTGGCCTCTCAATGAAAGGATGATAGAATTGCCAGATGATAGAATTTATGCTTTTTCACTTAAATATTTAAACTTTTATTCCAAATGGTAAATATATACTGGTTAAAGATCAAAATGTAGAGAAGGATCTATCTGGTAGGAAAGTTTATAACTGCATGTGGATCCAGCCATGAGATATATCCTCATCATGAGGATTGAAGAATGTGACCTTGAGGGTCACTGACACCTTCAAGAGTCATCCAGATTCTCCTGAATGACACATTTGTTGACTTTTTTAAAAAAAATCAATGTAATCATTTTTGCCGAATGGTAAAAATCCTAGGTAACTTAGGATCATTTGTTCCTCCAATGGGTTACATAGCAAATTTCAAAAGTCTATCTTTTTAAAAAATAAATTTTTTATTACATCGTCGTTCATTTTTGTACAGTATTAGATTTCTCCCCTCAGGTATAGTCCCAATAGTTCTACCACCATGTGACCTGTGACCCGTGATGGCTCCTTTGTGCTCTTTCTTCCCCTGTCTTGACTCTGCTCCCTGCACTCAGATGGATGCTTAGATCTATGGTCAGTTTACAAGTTTATCATTTTCCTGACCCTTTGTTCAGTTTCCCCATATTCCTCCTGTACGTAAGCCATCTGCTATCTCTCTTTTTCCTTCTAAAAACCTATCTTTTAATCCACAAAGAAAGACTGTAAGATAAAATTGAGATACAAGAAGAATTTGGGAAACGGAGGAAACAAAACGCCTTACATGTTCCTCAAGCCCTCCAGATGCTAATCCCTGCCTCATATTATGAAACAAACCCACCACAGTCTGATTCATCTTTCTGATTTTATCTTGTTCTCAAATTAATTGCTGAGTGTGGTCTTTACATTTTGTTTTATTGTTACTATGTAGTAATTATTTAACATCCAATCTTTTCATTTATTTTTTAATTGTATCATTATTTATCGGTTTTATAACTTCTAGTGGTTTTCAACACTGGAAGATTAATCATAGAGGTTCACAAATATACGTTACCTCTTCAAATATAAGTTACCACAACAAGTCCACCACCAAAGAGTCCGTCTTTATTTTAGGAGAAGTGTTCCCTTTCTCTCTCTCTCCCTCTTTTTTTTTTAAGATTTATTTATTTACGCATGCAAGAGCTGGGGTACAGGTCAGAGTCGCGGCAGGTGAGAGGATTCACCAGAGATAGCGTGGGGAGCATAACAGGCAGATCCAGTGAAATACACTGCTGAGGGGAGCAGTAGGCAGGGCAGGAGAGGTCTGCTGCATCATGTGTGAGCCCCTCCTAGGTTGGGGATCGAACACGGGCTGCTGTGCCACGGATGCTTCACAGTGCGGCGCTCAACCCACTGTGCCACCAGGGAGGCCCAAGAATTCTTATTTAAAACAAGATAATCTTATAGGCACAGGAAGTCCTACATTTTTGGCAATGAGTCTATCTCCTGGTCTGGCCCCACGTCACCTCTGACCTCACGGTTGCTTCCACTCTGTCCCACTGTTCCAGGCATCCTGGTTTCCCCACGGAACCAGTCACCTCTGCTCCCACCTGAGGAGCTCCATCTTGTCCTCAGTCTATGAACTTAGTCCACAATGATTTCCCTTCCCACTTCCTTCAGGAGGTGCCTCACCTCGGGACACATTCCACCCAAAAGCACCCCCCACCCCCAGCACTTTTCTTGCTGCTATTTTTATCTTTAGGATTTTTGCATTCTCTGCATTTAAAGTTTTTGCCACCTAGAGTTTCTAAAAGTTGGGATTTTTGTCTCCTTAGTGAGCGTGGTAACTCTAATGTTGAGAACAGTACCTAATTTGAGGGTTTGGAGAAATTAAGCTTTGTTTCCAGTTCTCAGGCAGAGTTCAAGGTGAAGGTGGCATAGAAACTAAGATTTGTTGCTAAGAGACGAAATATTTCGTACAATGTATGTTTTCTTTCTTTCTATGAGAGATTCTGTACTGGTCTTTTATACTTTTCTCTCTGGTCTTGAATACTGTGGATGCTTAGGTGATGCTTAGATTTATTATCAGAGAGGAAAACTATCCAGGCTTATTAGCATCAGAGTTTTTGGCTTCAGGGGATGATTCTCTGGGGCTGAGGGTAACTAGCTGGCTGTCCTTTTTCTTTCCTATCACCTACCTTCTATCAATTTATTTCTAATAAAATCAACAGCAGATTTTAACAGAGGGCGTGAATGTTTTCTTTTAATTAAAAGGGTAATAAAGCAAAAAACATTCATCATGTGCATTTGACTTTTTTTTGGGGGGGGGTGGTTTTTTGATGTGTCAATGTCACTATGCAGCATTTTCTAATTTTTCAATCAAAAACTACTTTATATATTATTGGGAATAACTTAAAAATAGAGGTAAGGAAATTGTTTTGGATCATCAAATGGGTATAATAAATCAATTAGAAGGTCTCAAAATTAGGGCTGACATGGGGGATGCTGGAGAGAGAGAAAATTCATTCTCTTATGTTTACTTTTATATGTTGTGAGGTAACAAGTTTTATTTAAAATTCCTTTAAATATTCTTTTTTCCCCAGTAACATTTATTAAAAAGTTTTTCATTATTTTTTTGTTTTCTTCATCAAAAACTAATCTATCAAATATGTGAGGGTCTATATCTTGAAACACTATTCTGTTTTATTCCTTTATTTTTTCAAATCAAATTGTATTTGTGTGCCATAACTTCTGTAGTCTTATCATAAATTTTGAAATTATGTTGTTTGAGACTTCCAGTTTTGTTTTCCCTTGTCAAGATCTTGACTATTCTAGGTGTTTTGCATTTGTTTATAAACTTTAGTTCCAGATATCAAGTTATACAAATGTACATTCTTTAAATTCTTTCAATACAATTTTAAATAATGCATTTCTATTATGAATACTTTTATATATTTATTCTAAAATATTCTGTATAATTACTAATCTTTACATGTGACAATAAGCTAGGTCAGTTTTCACTAACCTGATTTGTATAACTCTCATCAATTTTCTTTTCACAAACCCTCTAGTAAACCTAAGAAGCTACTTAGGTTTTGTTGTTGATGATTTTTATTTTTTAATATTCAGAACCATATTAGAATCAACTTTCTTAATGTATGTATCTGTTTTAATCTTTTAAAACAAATTTTCCCACAGCAGCTTATAATTAAAAATAGAGTAAATATGAATTTTCCTGCTTTGGCCCTTTAGTCATTTTTTGATATTAAAATTCTATTTTCCATTTGGACATCTTCTGAGAGCTTCCCTAAAAGGAACACATTAGTAAGAATGCCAATATAGAAGCTGTGATTTCTTTATTAAAACTAATTTTATTTATTAGACTTAAACTCTACAACTGAGAAAAACATAGACACTAATAATTTTGAATTTTTAGCTTCTAAAATTTTTAGCTTTAAATCTTGAACTGTCACTTAAATTGTTAGCATTAATGTAAGCTCCCTAAAAGGTAGTATTTTTGTTTGCTTTGTCTATTTTTAGATGTTGGTCACTTAGTTCAGTGCCTGGCATGTAGAGGAATA
The DNA here is from genome assembly GCA_019455555.1 of Galemys pyrenaicus. Taxonomy (NCBI): domain Eukaryota; kingdom Metazoa; phylum Chordata; class Mammalia; order Eulipotyphla; family Talpidae; genus Galemys; species Galemys pyrenaicus. The sequence goes on from JAGFMF010011864.1 coordinate 2,375,322, forward strand.
AATAGTTGTGGCATAAATGAATGAGTTTCACTTCATTAATTTTTAATGCTCAAATAGTAATTTCATCTACAGTTATTTCACTAAAATATAGTTACTTAAAATTTTACAGGGCTGTTTTATAGACCGATAAAATAAATGTCCATGGAAACTACTTAAGATGGTGAAGATTGTATTATCAACCTTACCTTTATGAGTGTCTATTTTGTACTTGCTCTTTTATTGGTCTGGGGAGGGAGGTTTGAGGAGGGGGTGAAGGTGTTTTACATTTTTATTTTATAGATCACTGTCACAGGGTCACTTATGGATACATGACATTGTTTGGCAATGCTAGTCCTGTAACCCCAGAAGATGGATCTAAGGCTTTATCTTTTGAAAACTAGTGGATGTACTTATCAGAGGGGTTTTATATGAAATAATCAAAACAAGTATGTGGTGACTGGAAGGAATATCTATGGCAAGGTCTGGTTGGTTTTTGCCCAATTCTTTCCTCTTGGGCATACAAATAGAATTCATTTCCCAGCCTCATTAAGTATTCCCACATGGCTCAATTTCTGTCACTTCCATGTTAAGTCAAAATCACTTATATGATTTTCTGCTCTTTCATTTTCCATCTGCTTGTTGGATGTCAATGCTAAGGACTTCTTTGACAGTAATCTATTGAACATTGTTCAAGCTCCATCAACCTGATTCTAGAATTGCTTCAAACTCCCCTTCATGCCAAGTCTTATGTGATTGAGAAATGAACTTTAATTTGCTGTGTCTCTGAGATGTGGGTAGTTATCTATTATAGAAGTTAGTGCTGCTTTAACACAAGTACCTTTGTTATACCTTGTCTTAGACTGGGTTATCTGAAAAGCAGAACCTAAGAAAAGAATTTAAAAGCAATTAGTTTATGTGGGAGGTATTGGAGGATGAATAGAAAGGAAAGCTGACAATTTAGTTTGAATTAATAAAGTTACTACTCTAGGTAACATAGGTTTAATCATCCTGGTGATTTCTAGGACTGCCTGTAGAATAGTTAATTCACTCAACAGGCAAAATAAAGCTATGTCATTTGATGATGGGTTTCCCTGGCTATCACTCAATGACTTGGCTGCACACGTTTGCCCCAAGTGTAGTCAGGGGCTAAATTGTGTCTCTTCAGAATTCAGTGTTTGAGTCCTAAATCCACAGCTCAGTTGGTAGAGTGTGACACTCTTTAGTTCTAACACCAATGCTTCTAATTTGGGGCATATAGAATTTTGAAAGAGGTAACTGAATTTCAGTGAATTCATAAGGAGGGTCCTAGTCCAGTAGGGACACCAGGGATGTGTACATTCAGATAAAATGACCTAGGAAGGCACAGCAAGAAAGTGACATCTTAGCCTCTGAAGAAACCAGCCCTGCTGACTAACACCTTGACTTTGGACTTATGGCAACAAGAACTGTAAAGAAATAAATCTTTACTTAAGTCACCCTGCAGTGGTACTTCATGATGGCAGTTAAGATGGCCAATGAATACATACTCTTTTATAGCACAAGTTATAACTACAGTTCCATAGCCCCTTTCAGTTCATAGGTTGAGAAACACAGATCCTCAGTAAGAAGCATTAGCAATAAGGGAATGTGTTAGGTATCTACAAGGCCAATTAAAGTCCTCCCCATGCACCACTCAGAGCTACTTGTGTCCTCATTAAGTACATTCTCATCTGAAATTGATTTTCAAGGTGGTGGATTCTCACAATTCCCAAGTCTTCTAAGAGAATGTTAATGGAACAAGTGGTATTCATTCCTGCTGCATTTGGCCCTAAAGCTATGATATCTTTATATCTCCCTCAACTACACACTGTCTGGAGTGCCATTAACCTCCTACAACTGCTTTGCTAGTCTAGTTCATGGATAAACCAATCAGTACTAAGATAGATCTGAGTTGAGTTACTGACTTCCATGTTCTTGGCACATCATGGATGCTTTGATTACTCCTAGCTATCAACATGCAGGAAATTAGTCATAGGGATGCAGTAAGTAAAGTCCTAGACAATCTCCCATTCTCCTACTATATAATTTTCCCATGCTAATATGGATTGATTACTCCTGCATATGAGCTTCTTTCTTTGCCTCCAGACTAGTGGGCAAAGAATCAGTCCAAAGTCATCAAGCAACAAAATACCTCCTGCCTGGTTTAAATATCCTAACCCAGGGACCAAGACTGCTAATATGGCAGAGATTAAAAGTGTTTAGGAAACAATTTCTTGAAGTGGGTTACTGAAGTTACAGTGAATGATGCCATCTCTCATCTAGTCTTTGTTCATGGTCCAAGTAAAATATGACCACCTAAATGAGAACAAGCAAAAATTATTCATTCTGAGCTTGCTCTCTAGACCAAAGGAATTATAACCATCACTTGTCTTTGGAAGAGACTCAAAGGTGGCAGAGTAGTAGGGAAGCTTTGTAGTACACCAAAGGAACAGCTTCAGGTATAACTGGTTAATGACCATTTGAATAAGGAAGCTGGAGGCAGGCTAACTGGAAGCCAAAAGGGGACATATTTTGGTTTCACTGGTTGGTCCTTAGCAGGGGGTGATACAAATTAGAAACTCTGGATTGATGATTTTGTGTTATTAGAGATTACTGTTTTCCTAGGTTGGTTACTGTAATTTTGAGTCCAAGTCCTGTTTTGACATGTGGTCTAGCCATTGTGCCTTTGTATATTCAGTCTTTCATCCATGAATTCTAGTTAGTAAATAGCCATACGATAGCTACTTGTTCAATATAAAAATGCATCTTCGAGGATAAAACACTCATTATGAAGATGCTAGGATGATTATTTTTATGTGCCAACTTGTCTAGGCTACATGATGCCAGACAGCTGATAAAATATTAATTCTGACTATGCTTGGGATGTTGAGACTTTGTAGGTTGAGTAAAGAAGTTTGCCCTCACCATTTGGGCAGATATCATCCAGTCTGTTAAAGATCTAAATAGGACAAAAAAGGTGGGAAAAAGGTAAATTTTCATTCTCTCTTCTTGAATTGGTTTATCCATCTTTTCTTGCTCTCAGACACTGAATTTCTTAGTTTTCAGGTTTTCAAATTGCAAGAATTATATCAGAGTTCCCCTGATTCTGATGCCTTCAGACTCAGACTCAATTATTTTACCAACTTTCCTGGTTTTCTAGCTTGCAGGGGTCTTACTGAAGCATAGCTCAATCTTCATAAACAGGTGAAACAATTCCTATAATAAATATCCTCTTATATATCTATATCCCATAGGCTCTGTTTATCTGGAGACTAATAAATATTTTATCCCCAAATGACACCACAGCTTTGTTTTTAAGAAAGCAATCCATTATACAGGCAAACAGGTTCTGCTTGATATGGTATAGAAATAGATCACATTCATCCTTTCATATATCTTTTGTTTTTAACAATAAATCTCCTTAGATTGGGGCAATAATAGCCTCTAGAACTTCATATCCATAAGTCAGATACTCTGTGAGCCCTTGACTAGTTAGTGGCACTGCCCCCAAAAGCTGTATGCTTGGTAATTATTCTATATCTAACTAGAAAATGTATCACTCTTAAAGGGAAAAATTGTGACTGTATGTATCAAAAAAATTCTACCATCAAGAAATGTTTAACATAACACAGATAGATTGTAAATTATGTGTTTTCTTCTTTTCTCCATGACTACTACATTAATTAAAATCTGCTGAATATTAACATGAATATTAAAATGCATGCTTAGATTAGTGAAAATAATAAAACATCTTACTGGTTAATTAATTGAGACATGTAATTATAACTGTGTCATCATGGAAGTTTTAACTGCTTAACAAATTGGAAATAGAAAATGTGTTATTCTTAAAATTTTATTAAGAATTTGTTTCCTTTTGATCAATACAACTGTCATGCTCTCTTCTGCATGCTTTCAAATTTTGTAAATGTATATTCAAATAAAAGCAATGTGTATGTTATTTCAGTAAGTATTGTTAGCTTTCTACCCAAAACTGCACCAATTGAAACTTTCACAGTGCAAAAAAGTGTGCTTTCCAACATTCCTTCTTCTGATTTGTATTCTTCTGCTGTTACTTTTAAAAATGTATAAAATGACCTACTCACCACCAATAATCATTAGAAGCAGATGCAAAATATGTGTGTGTGTACACACACATACACACAGATATACACACACACCCCTCACATACACATGATCTCATATTTGGAATTCTTACATGATTTTTTCTTCTTTTCATTTTATAATGCCATTGAATTTGATGTACTGGAAATTCTCATAAGAGATCGAGGGATTGTTACATAAATGGTATTTTATTAGCAGGTCAGCTCTCTTTAGATTTTGTGAAAGGCACAAAGAATCCTTTAGGCTTATTACTTTGAGAGTGATTTAACCAAAATTGCCTATCTTCTCCTAGAGAAGAATGATGAATCATAGATGTGATATAATTCTAAATTTCACCAAAGCAAAACTGCATTCTTTTATATTTAGAAATAAATGAATCATTTGGAAAAGGAGAAAAATGTTATTAAAATAAAAGACAATGAAACTAGTTTTTTCCCTGTTTCAGTGAAGACTGAATTCAAGCTTCAAGTTAGATGCTTTGCACATCATTTATAGATGACATTTAATTTAGAAATAGGATTATATAGGAAGTAAATAAATTTAACTTAAAATAGAGTCATTAAATGAATGCATGACTAAGTGAATACATGTCTTTCATCACAGCAAAGAAGAGCATAGACTTTCTGTTCCAGTTACTACTAACAAATTTTTTTTTTAAACTGAGCTCCCAGAGAAATGCAAGTTCTTTCTGGCTTCATTAGTTAGACTTAGTTTCTAGAAGATTTCCTTGAAGTAGATCAGTCATATGATTTGCTTTGGGAGTGGAAGATTAAGAGGCAGATGCCAACTACTGATGTGTGCATGTATGTCTGGCCTCACCCTTTATGTCTTTGTTGTTGCCATGATGAGAGTTATCAGGAAAGTATTTCTGTCTTCAGTGCAGCTATCAGAGAAAGAGGTGGGCTGAGCTCTGCTGGCCAGCCTCACCTCTGGGAGCAGAGTTTCCTGGCCAGTCACCACCTGGTCTGTCACCTCTCCCCTGATGCCAACGTGTGAGACCAGTTGAGATCACAGAGCTGCAATGCATTTGCAGAAGCACAAGACAACATTTCTGATTACTGTATGTCACTGGGGTTTGGTGCTTATGTTTGAAGGAAATGTAGCTACAGTCTGCAACAGAAGCTTTGGTATTTTGACTTGGAGATGTGTGTTCTTTCATTTTGGAGTTCTTGACTTTTCTTCGTGTTAGCAGAATATTCCTTATCATTTCTTTGATTAATATTTTTGAACCATTCTTACATTTTCTTCTTATGCTGATTTTTATTCTTTATCATTCTTGCTATCAATATATCTTGCCTATGGATTAGTCACATTTTAATGTGTATTCTGAGTGGATTTATTGTGTATTTCCTCAACTATATCAATTTTCTATAGCACAGTTAGTTTTCTTCCTTGCTCTTAATTGAACTTTAAACATTCAGTTTTAGGATTTTTTAAATTATAGATTTTTACTTTTTTCTTCAACATACTATTCCAGCTTTTTATTTCTCTTTAATTTGCCTTTAGTTTTATGGTCCTTTAGTTAGTCTTAAAAACACAGGCTTCTATTTTTAAAACATTGTTGTTTTCCAAAATCAATTCATACTGGGGCACTTTGAAGTTCTCAAAGTTGCTGTTGAATTCCTCCTTTTCAGACCATAAGCTGAGTGTGTGTCAAGCATTAGTCACCTCTAGTCAAATGTGTATGTTGAATCTTTTGTATGAAACTGCTACCTTAAGAAGAAAATGCCACACCTGTATACAGCTGTTCTTCCTGACCCATGGTCTCTCTCATGTTTCAAGAACACAGAGGATGAGGGAGAAACGTCTACCCTCAGGTACAACAATTTTCAACACAAGCCAATTAGTAAAGCATTTCATATGTTTTCCCCTAGAATTTGTAATTGTTTGTTATAGATGTTCCTTCTCCTAAAACAGTTATTTAACAAATGTTGTTTTTAAATAAACGAATAAATAAATGTCAGTGTGTTTCCAATATAACTCATGAAGAAATACATTTCTTTAATTTTGTGTGGCTTTAGCAGTCATTTCTGTGAGGAAAACTGTCCTCATTGCCTCAAATTCTTTGAGAACTGAAATGTGTGTGTTCTCTGTTGAGAACAGAAAAGTTGTGTGTCTAACAGAATGCAGAATATTATACATGAAGCTATTTCAAGAGCTCTCTTCTCTATGAGGTCTTCAAACTTCAAATTGGAACTATTTTCTTTGTGTTATATATTACTGTTTTAAGTGAAACATAATGAACTAAAAGTCTTTGCCAAGAGAGAAAAATGCAGGTATCTTCATTCTTAATTCTTTCCTACTCTTCTCCATGTTCCAGGAAACTGACCTCTGATGACATCAATAATAACTGAAGTAAAACATTTTTTTTCTGGATTGCCTTTGAAATGTACATGATAAAATAAAAATGAGACTGTTATATAAAGTCTTACCTTTCTGGAAACAACTGATCGCTTACGTTCTTATTGTGGGATTTTAAAAGATGAAATAGCACAATCATAAATCTTACATCAAGGATATCACATAGTAATTTTACTTACTGTATCTGGTAAAACATTACTGTTTTGAGCACAGTGGGCTTGCCTATTAATGTGTTGTTTAATATGCTATTTAATACTAGAGCTTCGTTTCCATGGAGTTTGTTCTCTGGAGCATTTAATGATGGGAAGCATTTAATCATATCAAAGCAAGATCATGTAGTTTCTTGGACTATGAGCTATATGAATATTTATAAGATTTATAATCACATTTCCTTCAAAAACCTTCACATTAACATTTTTAAATTAAAAATAATATTGGTGTAGGGCCTCCCTGGTGGCGCAGTGGGTTAAGCAACGCACTATGAGGCAAACCGCAGCCACTGCAGCACGAGTTTGATCCCTGCTGCCGGCCAGGGAGGG